>JAASFH010000391.1:0-20373 GCA_023333695.1 Globisporangium yorkense
GGCGACGTTGCTGCGTGAGTTCCATGTGAAGATTCAGGACGGCGAGCAGCTGATCGGCCGTGGACACTCGTTCGGTGCGAGTCTCACGATGGTCGACGGGTTGCCGCTGCAGCTCACACCGCGAGCGACTGTGGCGCGATATACCCAGTGCAAACGTCGAGGTTGTTCTGTTGATAACCACAGTCTGTGGTCGTGAAGGGCAAGGAACTTGTACTTGACAAGTTTCGATTGCTCAGGTGCAGTCCTGGTCAGGACTGACCTCTTGATTGATATTGATCATCATCATTGTTGCTACCATTCCGATAGTGATGAAATCAAGGTAAATTTGAATTTGAAATTGAAATGTTGAAAGACAGCTCCTCATTTGCCGATCGGCGGCAACGACACTCGAGGCTCTTGGTCGCTGCATATCCATCTCCTGCGTTCTCTCGGCTGAGCGCCCAGCCCCCCAGTCGCCACTCCATTAGGTGCGTTTGGGTATGTGCGCATAGCTCATCAGTGGCCCTGGGTGCCCATCAACTCACACTTGCGTCGTGACGCATCTGCAGACGCCACCGCCCGGCACCTCCATTGACACCGGGTGATACACTCAACAGTACACACACACACACACAACTCCTTGCTCTAGCAGCGAGAGCGGACGCGCTGACGAAGAAGGAGTAAGCGGCGGAGGATGACCAGCCAGACGCGCACGAAGGTGCTGCCGCGAAGACATGTGAGCTCCATCGCGGGGCTGCTGCACCACAGCCAGCGCCTGCACCGCGTCTTCGCCGCGCTCGAGCGCGAGGAGAGTCGCGTGCAGCGGCGGATGTCGCTCACGCGCGCGGCCGCATTACTGCCTGCACGCCGCGTGTCCGGTCACCACTTCGCTGAGCTGGTGAGCGAAGCGGCGCGACCAGCAGCAGCAGCAGCAGCACCGTCGGCTGTGGCGGCGTCGAAGCCTCTCGTGTTCCGCAAGACGAAGCGCGAGATTGAGCGCGAACGCGAGCTCGCACTGCAGGAGCAGCAGCTTGGCGTGCGCTGCATCCGCCAGTCCCCGGCCCTCAAGGTCCGCCCGTCGCTCCTACTCGACGTGCGCAGCCTGCGGATAGAGAAGCGCGCGCGCTCGCGGCGGCGGTTGCTGTTCTGACCTTTGAAGTGGGAAGCAGACGACGGCGGCAGCAATGTGAGCGAGTCGCGGAAGGTAGGCTCGGGCATCGCGAGTCCAGCGGCGGCATCCTGAGGAGCTCCGTTGCAGAGTATCGAGCGCGAACGGTGGCGTCATAGAGGAGCGAGTAGCGAACTCAATGGGGACGCGTAGTCTTGGTGCCAAGCACGTCTCCGCTGCGCTCAATACACGTATTAGAGCATGAACGTGCGTACACTTGGAGGCCAACGCCTTCGTGAGACCCGCTAGTCTCCTAGAAGTCTGAATCAACTCAGCGAGGAGCAGGCTATCCGGCTAACGATCAGGATTGATAGCAATCGAAGGCAGCCTTAGGCACCGGATGTTTGAATTTGATATTGAAATGTTGAAAGCTCTTCATTTCTCGTGTTTGTTGCAGCAATTGTTTTGGATTGTTATATACATTGTTAAAGTGAATTGTCGAATCCGAGCAATACCTCGTCGCAAATTCTTTACCTAAAACGAGAAAAGAGCTCGAGAAGACGATGGCGATCTCCAAGGCGGCGACGATGGACGCGATGAAGGCCGCGACCAGCAGCAGCGGAGTAGCAGGCGGCGAGTTCTTCGTGATGGCCGCGTACCTCTCGGGCGCCGTGTGCATCGTGCTCTTCACGCTCGCGCTCGGCTGGATCATCGTGTGGAAGTGCGTGCTGTCCAAGATGCCGTTCGTGCAGGAGCTCTTCGACCTCAAGCCCGGCGCCGCGGGCTCCGCGCCAGAGAGCGGCCCGCCGCTGTCGTTCCAGGAGCGCGTGGCAGCTGCGCGGCGGGTGCGTCTCTGTCGTGCGCTGATGCTGCTAGTAGCGGAGAGTGTGTACTGCGTGGGTTGACGAGTGGCTTTCGCTCGTGCGTGATGCATGCGAACACCAGAAACGGGAGTCGAGCAAGTTCAAGTGAGTCGCTCGCCTCGCACGCAGAGCTGCCTAATGACGAGCTCGATAGACGCGAGAGCACGTGTGCGAATCCTAATTATTACCCCTCTCGATCACCGCACGAGCCACTTGCTGCCGCTGCCCTCCGTCTGCCGGTCCACGTGCTCCAACTGCCGCACCATCTCCAGGTACTCGCGCGAGGCATCGGGCGGCGCGGACTCTTCGTGCTGCTGTTGCTGTTGTTGCTTATCGCCCGCCATGCGCCGCAGCTCCGACTGCTTCTGCGCCGCCGCCGCCATGCGCTCGTGCAGCGCCGCCCGCCCGTTGCCACCGCTCGCTGCCGTCGTCACCGCCTGCTGCTGCAGTAGCACTTGCTCTCGGCGGCGCCGCGTCTCCTCGTCGACTGCAGCGAGGCTGTCGGCTGCTGCTGCTTCTGCTGCTGTTGCGGTTGTACCGCCAGTCGCCACTGCGTCACCCTCGCTTGCTGGCCGCTTCACGAGCGCCTTGAGCTCCGCCGGCAGATCCCAGAAGCTCCGCCCCACCGCCATGTTGAAGTAGAACTTGCGCTGATCACGTATTAGAGAGTGTGAGGCGTACAACAAGCGACTCAGTACGAGCACGACACGCTCTCGCAGCTAAGCGCACCCCTTGCGCGTCGTGGTGCTCCGTCCAGATGCCGCCGCCGCCTCGCGCCGTCGCTGACGTCTCCATTGGACTTTGTACTGCTTTTTCGATAAGGAGAAGTTTCAAAACGATAACCGAGTTTGTTATACAAACGCGTCTATATTTTCGACACATTCCGAGTTGGCAATGACGCCACCAAGCGCCGTCGTCGGCGGCCGCTTCGTCGCGCGCCGTCGAGAGCTGCCACCGCCTTCGCCAGCAGGGAGCGTCACGACTTCTGCCGACGCGCCGGCAAAGCGCAGACAGGGCAGTGGACCGCGGCTCACGGACGCCACGCGCCTCGAGATCCTCGCGCTGCTGGCGGCGCCGACGCCGCCGCCGTTGCGGCAGCTCGCGCGCCAGTTCGGCGTCTCGGAGGCCACGATCCGCCACGTGCGCGACCGCGCGGCGGTCATCACAAGCCGCGCGCTCGCAGCACCGGAACACGTGCGACAACGCACGCGCCGCGCGGCGCAGAGAACATTTCCGGAGCTCGAGGCGCGGCTCAGCGCGTGGCTGGACGCGTGTGGTAGCAGCAGCTCGGTCGACGACGTGAACAGCAGCGTGATGCGCCGCGCGGAGGAGATTGCAGTGCAGCTCGGACTCCGCGACCACGAGTTTCGCGCGAGCGCCAGCTGGCTCAAGGGCTTCCAGCGCCGTCGCGCCACTGGAACCGGGTTGTGTGGCGCGCCACTCGCGCTCGCACCACCGGCAATGACAGAAGCGGCGACGTCAGAGCTGCAACAGGAGGCTGCGAGCGCGACGACTGGCGAGAAGCGCAAGCGTGGTGCGGGTCCGCGACTCAGCGACGGGCAGCGCCTCGAGATCATCCACCAGCTGCAGCGCGCGAACGGGCCGTCGAACCGCAAGCTCGCGGCCGAGTACAGTGTGGATGAAGCCACGATCCGCCACGTCAAGGCGAACGCGGAAGCGATCCAGACGCGCGCGCTCAACGCGCCGATCGACGTGCGCCAGACGACGTATCGCGTGGGGAAAGCCAAGTTCGCGGAGCTCGAGACGATCCTCGGCAAATGGATCGACGAGAGCCGCCGCTGCAACGCGGAGATCCCGCCGGCGGTCGTGCGCCGTAAAGCCGAGGAAGTGGCGCTCGAGCTCGAGATCCCCGAGGGCGAGTTCAAGGCGTCGGTGAGCTGGTACGCCTCGTTCTGCCGGCGACAGGGACTCGGTCCCGTCTCGCCCATCAACGATCTCGAGCAGATCGTCGCAGCGTACGAACCCAAGGATGTGTTCACGGTTGACGAGACTGGACTCTTCTTCCGCCTGCTCCCTCGTCACGATACGCTGGTCCCATCGACAGATCCCAGCAAGTCGCTCGAACGCGTCACGCTGGTGCTATGTTGCAACGCCACAGGCGCTGAGCGGCTTCCGGTGTCCGTGATCTCGAAGGACGCTGCGCCGCGCTGCAAAGCGCCATCTTCGGACTGGCCACTGCCGTACTTCCACCAGAGCAATGCGTGGATGGACACCAAGGTGTTCGCGAAATGGTTCGACGAGGTCTTCGCGCGGCATGTGGGCAGAGACCGCAAGGTGCTTCTGCTGCTGGACAACGCTCCTGGACACCCGGTGAGCTTCGAGAACGGCAACATTCGCGTGCTGGCACTGCATCCCGCGAGCAAGTCGTGGGTGCCGCCGCTGACGAGGGGCGTGATCACGGGGCTAAAGAATCGCTACAAACTCCGAGTCCTGAGCGACATCCTCGCACACCACGCGCTGTCTGCAGATATGAAGCGACAGCTTGCGCTGGGCAGCAAGCGTGCAGGGAAGGAACCCGCTGGCGTCTTCTTTGGGCAGATACCGCACTTACTCGACGCAGCGCATCGAATCGTAGACGCGTGGACCGAGATCTCTTCTGAGCTGATCCGGTTCTCGTTTGAAGAAGCAGGTTTTGTGATGCAGCTGAAGGCTGGCGATGATCAACACGCGATGCGCGTCGAAGCGCAGGAGCTCAAGGTGGAAGATGATATGCTCAAGATGCTTGAGCGCTTCTGTCGAGGACACGAGTCATTCAAGATGGACGACTCATCTCTCACCGGTGAGCTGCAAACGTACTTGCATCTCGACGACGAGCACGCGCCAGTTTACCAGAAGTGTATCGAGGACGACATCGACGGAATGCTAGCTGAAGCAGAGAGCAACACGGCAGCTCGCTCGAACGATGAAGCGAGTAACGAAGAGCTGCAAGAAGTCACCGAGTCAACAGGGAGCACCAGGAATCGGATCCTCGTGAACGACGGCACACCCTCGCCGACAGCAGATGCCGCCGTGACCACTCTGGATGTCCTCACGACGTCGACGTTGCTTGGGATGCAGCTCCGGCAGCTGCAGCCGTCAAACGAGTTCGACACGCAGCAAATTGAGCGAGCTGTGCTGATGGTCGACCGCCTCCGCCGCGAACTCCAAGCACCAGGTCCCTCACCCTCCACTGCTACTTCTTGTGGTCCTGCAAGTGCTGCTACTGATGACGCTGGCAATTGAGTCCCGAGTCGAGTCGAGATACGATGTGAGCTGCGATGGCTGGAGACAGCAGGGAATGCAAACACTTTGCTTTGCTCACTACACTCACGAACTACCACAACATCAGCTCGCTCGCTCACCGGGATCGTGGCGATGAATCGTCCAGCAGCTGCTGGAAGAGCTTCACGAGCATCTTGGCGGTCGGCCGCTTCTTCGGATCGAAGTGCAAGCACTCCTCGACCGCAGTAAACAGCTTCTCCGTCATCATCGCCGTCGACGTGAACGAGATGCTCGCGGTCGACGACGTCGTCGTGGTCCCGAAGCTCCGATCGTTGTTCTCTTCCGTGTCCAAGTATGCGCACGCGCGCAGCTTCGCGATGAACTGCTGCACCATGGTGTTGTGCGCCTTTGATCGATCTAGACTCAGCAGCGACGATGTCATCTCCGTCCCGTTCAGCAAACCGGTGCTGCCCTCTGCGGCGACTCGAGCCTGCTCGTCCGAGTTGCTCTCGATCACCGACAGCTTCGCGTTCGTGTCCAGCAGCGTGTCCCCGCCGCCCATCGCCTCATCTTGCAGCGACGGTGTGACGCTCACACTTGACACGAATCGGTAGAACCACAGCTCGATGAGCAGGATGCCGCAGCTGTAAATGTCCGAGCCCAGGTGCCGCGTGGCGTGGTGGAGCACCTCTGGCGGAAGAAGCGGCAGCATGTAGCTGCGGTGACTGGCAAAGAAGTTGTACTTCTTCGTGTGCCTCAAAGTCGACTCACCGCCCGAGAACTCCATCAAGTGGACGCCTTCGGGATCGATCACATCCAGGTCGCTGTCGTCGTCGTTCTCCTCGTCATCGCTGATCTCCGACTGCAGGCGCAGCGTTGTCGTCGCGTACTTGTCCGAGCGCGTGTAGTGGCTGAAGTCGTTCAGTTTGCAGTGGAACGCCTCAGTCACCAGCACATTGCGGCTGCGCAAGTCGCCGTGCGAGATGCCCGCGTCGTGCGCGTGTGCCAACCCCATGCACACATCGAGCATCATCTGGAGTTTCGTGGACCAGCACTGCACCATCAGCGATGAGCTGTCCGCGGACGTCATCAGGTGCGTGTTGAAAGACTCGGTGTACGACGCGGAGATGTTGAGCGAACTGGTGAACAGCGGCACATGGCCTGTCGTGTGGTTCATCGCTTCGAGCTCGAGCAGGCTGTGCAGGTCGCCGCCCTTGACGTACTCGGAGATGATGCACAGATGCTCCTTCTCGTTCCACATCGTGCCGAGGAACTTGGTGATCTGCGGGTGGCGGAACGACAGCATGAGCTCCACGTCGTTGATCGCGTCCGCGAGCTCGCGCACTTCGAAGCGCAGCGTCATGAGGCGCTTCACGACCACCTGCGAGCCGCAGTAGTCGCCGAGGAACACCTCGCCGTTGTAGTTGCGGCTGAGGATCCGATGCATGTTGAATGTGGACCACTCGACGTCGTCCCACTCGTTCCCGTTCAGCTGGTCGTCGTCCGAAGCACTGGCAGAAGCAGGAGCGTCGATCTCCTCGTCTTCTGCAGGCAATGCGAACAGCCTCTGCTTTCGGAGCTGAAAGTGCTCCTGCAGCGTCTCCAGCACCGTCTCCTGCGTTTCTTTCGGAAGGTCGTAGATGCGGCACGGTCCGAGCGTCGCATTGTTCGTGTTCTCGTCGTCCTGCTCGGCCGGGTTCAGCGGCATCGTGGACCCCAACTGGCGCAGCATCTGTTCCATTCGCCACATCGTCATCTGCTCCTGCTCCACGAGGTTGAGCTTCTGCTGCTTTGCGATCGACGTCGAGATCGTGTAGAGCAGCAACTTGCTGCCGAACAGCATCATCGGGATCCCGAAGCCCACCATGATCGTCATCCAGCAGAAGCCGTTGCACACGAACTGCAAGCACACCTGCTGATCCTCGTCCAGATCGGACGAGTACGGGCAGTACTGGCACGCGGTCGCGCCATCCTTGTCTGCGAACGCCCGCCCCACACACTTGATGCACTGACCAGCCTTCACGTTGTGGTACGTGCCGATCCGGCACTGGATGCACCCGTAGAGCTGCACATCCGGTTTATCTTTTGAGTGGACGATGGTCTTGTTGTACACGCTTCCGTTCGGGCAGGATACTTGACTGAGAATGGTAGGGTCCGTGCCGATGCCGGGGTTTGCTTGCAGCGATCTAAGTAAACTTAGTCAGCGATCGTGGCCAGCATGCAGAACAAGAAGAAGACCCTGCAGCAGCACAGACGCACACTGTAGTTCGCGAGTTGTTGAGCAGTTCGAGGAACGTGGTGCTCGGCACAGACTCGATCCGATTGTAGTCCAAGTTGCTGTCGAGAACAGAGTGAGTATCTATGAACAAACGTCAATAATGAGTCTGAAAGCATGTGCAGCGCGTACATGAGCTCGATGGTGTTCTGGATGGACTTCAGAACCGCTGCCGTGAAGTTCTCGATTCGGTTCCACCCCAGATCCCTGCAATCGCAGCAGCATGATTAGTGAAAGTCAGCTCTCCGAGACACCGAACAACACCACATCCTGAAGATGACATTGACGCACAGTTGAACCAACGCCGGGTACGGATCGAGCTCGCTGTTGGTCTCGAGCGCCCAGATCGCGTTGCGGCTCAGGTTCCTGACATGGTAAACGACTGTTAGCCACAGTCCAATACCAAACATCTGCGTCCAAGCCATCTGACGTACAGTATCTTCAGATACGGCGCTTTGAGCGTCGCCTCATTGTCCGAGAAATCCGGCAGCAGATCGATAAAGTTGGATTGCAGCTCCAGGCGCTCGAGCTTCGGCGGGATGTACTCCAGCTTCAGTCGCTTGAGGTAGTTGTCGCCCAGCAGCAGCTCCTGCAGCGAGTCGAGTCCCTTGAATGCGTTGACGCCGATGATCGAGATGACGTTGTCGCTCAGATCCCTGCTCGCAACATCCAGGCACAACGAATGTTAGCAGCAGTTCTCCGTGTCATTCTCGCAGCAGGACACAACGTCTTCACTCACAGCTTGCGCAGAGCTGTCATTCCGTCGAACGCGTTGGAGTTGACCGTGTCGATCCCGTTGTGGCCCAGACGCAGCTCTCGGATGTACGCGGCGTTCGCGAACTCACCCTCCTTGATCTCAAAGAACAAGTTCTGCTCAAATGATCTGTCATCACACCAAGCACCGAGTTAGTTACCCCGGTTGGTATGCCTGGACGCTGCACGCAACATCCCGAGTCGGACGTACATGTATCCGGCCACGACCGCCTTACTGATCATCGGTGGCGCGCCATTGATGCTGTTCCGCTTGAAGTCCAGCACCTCCCAGGACTTGGACACTGAGAAGAGCTCACCAGGGACGCTTGTGAGATTGTTGCCGCTCAAGACCAGCGTGTGGAGCGCCGACAGGTTCGTGAACGTGTTGGGCTGGATGGTGCGGATGAAGCTCTCGTTGAACATCATCGTCTCGAGCTTGGGGCAGTTGGCCGCCAGCATCGTCGGCAGCGCCGCCAGACTCGTGTTCATACATCTGCGAAGTAACAGGTCGTCGTTAGCGTTTCGTCTTGTAGCAGTAGACTACAATCACGCAACTCGTACGTGATCTCGACCAGCTCTGGCAGGTCCACGAACGAGTTAGGCTGGAGCGTCGTCAGCATCGGGTTGTTCGACAAGTCTCTGCTCCACCATACAAACAACAAGAGATCACCGCACCGTGAGCTACAACCTCGAACAGGCTGATTCCAGCCGCAATACCGCGGGCTGCTACGTACACGCGCTTGGCGCTCTTGAGCGCGCGAAAGAGCGCTGCCGGGACCGACTTCAGCGCGTTGCCACGCAGCACGAGCTCCGTCTCGAGCGCCAGCTGCGGCGCAGTCGCGGACGCCACGGAGCCACCACCGCTGCGGAACGCGAACGCGGCGTCGCCGTCGCTCGCCTCGATCTCCGTGAGCTGCCGGTTCGACAGGTCCAAGCTGGTGAGAGCATGCGCGGGACATTACGCGTGATTGTGAGCGCTCCAGAGCGAGTTTTCGGGCCGTTCGAGCGGCGCGCAGCATGTACAGACGCACCCGGTGGCCGCAGAGAGCAGCGCAGAGGCCACGAGCGCGCGCAGGAGCCGCGCGGGGCCGCGCCGTCGCCGCCGATGCTGCATGGTTTGTGTGTACTCTGGTGCTGAACTGTTTCTTTCGAGGTATTTTATCATTTAGACTAAGTTCTTGTATGTATTTCTTTTGTAATCTTGTAGATTAAAAATTATTGCTGTTATAGCACAGTTTGATATGTGAAACTACAGGAAGCGGACGAGATGTTGACGTGCAGAGCAAAGCAACATGTTCCTGCAGCCGCGCAGGACGCTCACGGAGCTCCACGGCTACGCGGTGCGCCGCCTTCCTCTCTCGCAACAAGTAGACACGATATCATGCTGACATAAGCGCGGTCTCTCTCTCTCTCTCTACGTGCGTGCGCTTCTCCCTCTGCAAGGTGGAGTTCAGTCCGTTCGCAGACAACCTTCTGGCGGTCGGCGCGGCGCAGTACTTCGGCATCATCGGCAATGGCCGGCAGAGCGTCTACGAGATGCTGCCGTCGGGCGGCCTCGCGCTGGTGCGTCTAGTTCGCTGATTGATTAGTGGTGGTGCTGACTGCTGGTGACGCTCACACTATGTTTTCTGTCGTTCGTTGCGAGTGTGCAGGTGCGCGGCTTCGACACGGCCGAGGGCGTGTACGACTGCGCGTGGAGCGAGGTGCACCCGCAGCAGCTGCTGAGCGCGTGCGCGAACGGCGCGCTCAAACTTTGGCACCTGCAGACGCGCGACGAGTTTCCGATCCAGAACTACCACGAGCACCAGCAGGAGGTCTCGGGAGTGAACTGGAGCCTCGTGGCCAAGGACGCGTTCGTGTCGGCGTCCTGGGACGGCACCGTGAAGCTCTGGCGTCCGGAGCGCGCGCACTCGGTGCTCACGCTTGCAGAGCACTCTAAGGCGGTCTACAACGCGGTCTGGAACACGCAGAACAACGCGCTCGTGGCGTCCTGCTCCGGCGACGGCACCGTCAAGATCTGGGACCTCAACGCCGCGCGCTCTGTCACCACGATCGCCGCCCACGGGAACGAGGTGCTGTCGCTCGACTGGAACAAGTACAACCAGTTCGAGGTCGTCTCGGGCTCGGCGGACTGCAGCATCAAAGTCTGGGTGCGTCGTTGGCTACTGGGATCGTGAGGTTGGCATTGGACAGTTTCATTGGACTGTTGATGTGCGCGTTTGTATGTGCGAGCGCAGGACATCCGCAATCCGTCGCGGGAGGTGCGCGTGCTCACAGGACACAACTACGCAGTGCGGCGGCTCAAGTGCTCGCCACACGACGCGGACGTGATCGCGAGCGTGTCGTACGACATGTCAGTGGGGATCTGGAACACCAAGTCGCCGTTCCCGCGGCTGCAGACGGCGGCGCACCACCGGGAGTTCGTTTTCGGGATCGACTTCAGCCTCTTCGTCGACGGGCTCGTGGCGTCATGTTCGTGGGACCGGCAGGTGTCGGTGTGGAACTACTTCGGGGGTCCTCCGCCGTCTTAGCTCCAAGAGTTTGAGGTCGAGCATTCTGATACCTCTAAAATTGTTTCCAAATTCTGTACTTTCGGTCCAAAATCTGAACACTCGGCCATGTGGTCGTTTTAGAAAACGATGATCGCTCCAGATCACATGAGCTGCTCGCTGCAGGACGAGATCGCGCGTGCGCGTGAGGCGGTTCGGCAGCTCGAAGACGAGTCGTCGGAGGACCTGGCGCTTGGACGCGAGCAGTTGGCGGAGCAGAAGAAGCGGCAAGAGGCGCGCGCGCACGCGAGCTTCGCGCGCTGCCAGCAGAGCGCGGCGCTGCTCTATGCGCACGAGTGTGCGCAGGCGGAGGCGCGGTACGCGGCGCGCTGCGAGCAGCTGCAGCGCGAGATGGGCGCCGAGCTGCAGCGTGAGATCCAGCGGCTCAAGAATGCGCGCGACGGCGTGTCGGTGATGGACCGGCGGCGACTCGCGCGCCACCCGAAGAACAAGCGCGGCAAGGGCGGCGCCGCCGGCAGTCGCGGCAGCGGAGGCGGCGCCGACTTCAGCGATGGCGGTGGCTTGGACCTGCTGCACCCGTCGGAGGTACTGTCGCCTGCCGAGGAGACATATCGGCAGCAGCAGGAGGAGAAGAAGCGGCTCGAGGCGCTGCTGTCCAAGGCGCCGGTGTTCAAGCCGCTGACGCACCACGTGGCGCGCGAGGAGGCGGCGAGCGACCTCAACGCCATCGTGCGCGTGGTCGCAGCGCGCAGCGGCGCTTCTCGCAGCCGCATCGACAATCGACGGTACAGAGTGGCGTTCCCGCGCTTTGACAGCAGAGCGCAGAGCTCCAGCTCGGACTCCGACGACGACGACGACGAGGTGGACAGTGACGAGGATGGCGACGAAGATGAAGAGAAAGCTGGTGGCGAGCGGCCAGCGCTGGCGTCGGGACGGCGACTGGCGTGCAACCCTGGGATGCTGCAGGAAGGCGACGAGGTCGTGGTGCACTTCAGAAGGAAGCGCGTGCGCGACGACAGCGACTCGGACGCTGCCGCCGAGGCGCGGAGCGAGGAGCGGCGGGTGCTCTCGGGCGTCATCACGGCGTCGACGGCGAGCATCGTGTTCCTGCTGTGCGCGGACGGCACGTTCGAGACGCTCGACGTGGGCGACTGGAAAGCTGGTCGTATCCGCGTCCACGCTAGGAAGCGCAGGCGCGAGCATTGAGCTGAGGAACACCTGCGCGTCTGCTAGCGCACAAGCTCTCCTCAATCGGCACCTGCGCGTCCATCCATTCTCAAATCGGCAGTAGCGTCTCTATCGTTCAGTGGGGCTACGTACTACGACACGCGTCCCTAGTGCGGGTAAGCGAGCCTCCGCATTCACATGCGCGGCGTGATGACCTCCTGCATGCCCATGTACGGCCGCAGCACCTCCGGGATGACAATCGAGCCGTCCTTCTGCTGGTACGTCTCCATGATGCTGATGAGCAGCCGCGGAACAGCGCACGCTGTGCCGTTGAGCGTGTGCACGAACTCGGTCGCGTCCTCCTTGCGCTGCTTGTGGCGGATGTTGAGGCGGCGCGCCTGGTAGTCCGTGCACATGGACATGCTCGAGATCTCGCCATACTCCTGGCGCCCAGGCATCCACGCGAGCACGTCGAACTTGCGGTACGCCGGCGCGCCGAGGTCGCCCGTGGCCATGTCCACGACGTGGTAGTGCAGCCCGAGCTCGTCGTACATCTGCGTCTGGATCTCGAGCATCTCGTCGAAGAACGTCTGCGACTGCGCCATGTTAGCCGTGAAGCCGAACATCTCGACCTTGCTGAACTGGTGGATGCGGTAGATGCCGCGCGTGAGGCGGCCGCCGTGCCCGATCTCCGTGCGGAAGCAGTGGCTGAAACCCGCGTACTTGATCGGCAGCGACGCTGTCTGCAGGATCTCGTTGCTCTTGGACGCCGCGAGCGTGATCTCGGACGTGGCCGTGAGGCACAGGTCCGAGTCGGCGATCGAGTAGATCTGCGTGGCCTCGCCGCGCGGCTGGAAGCCGCAGCCCTCGACCATCTTGTAGTGCGCCACGTCCGGCGGGAACATGACCGTGAAGCCGCGCGCGCGCAGCTTGGAGAGCGTCCAGTGCACGAGCGCGAGTTCGAGCATCGCGCCTTCGTTGCACAGGTACACGAACTTGGAGCCGCTCACCTTGGCCGCGGTCTGCGTGTCGATGAGCTGCAGCGCTGTGGCGAGGTCGTAGTGGTCCTTCGGCTCAAAGTCGAACGTGCGCTTCTTGCCGCCGACGATCAAGACCTTGGACGCGGCCTCGTCGCCCACAGGCACGTCCGGGTGCGTATCGTTCGGGATCTTGAGCGCCTCCTCCTCCATGCGCGCCTGCACGTCGGCGAGCTCCTCGTCGCACGCCGCGATCTCGCGCTTGATCTCCTGGCCGCGCGCGCGCAGCGCCGCGACCGCATCGGCTGCCAACTCGCCGCCGCCGGCGCTCAGCTGCTTGGCATTCGCGTTGCGCTCGGCGCGCAGCACATTCACCTCGTGGCGCAGGCGCGCCTGCTGCTGGTAGAGCGCCACCACGAGCGCCGGGTCTGCGTCGCTCAGGCGCTTGCGCGCATTCTCCACCGCGTCGTCCAGGCGCGCGGCCAGCCGCCGGTAGTCGAGACGTGCCTGCACGTGCGCGTGCTGCACGGGGGCGTTCGACTCCGTCGCCGGTTGCTCATGCGCGGTCGTCGCGAACGTCGCGCGGCTGCTGCTGTTGAGGATTAGGTGGCTGCTACTCGCGCGGCTGGTGGTGCTGCTGGCGATAGGCGCGCGGCGGCTGCTGAGCGCCGCCGCTCGGCGCAGCGCGTGCACGAGCGCCACCATCGATCGGGAGGTTGTGCAGATACGCGAATGGGCCACACAATATTAGTGTGGTGGACTACATAACCGAAGTGGACCACTCGACAGTACATAGAAAGTGCATCATGTGCTACATGGTCATGAGCATGAGGTGTGTGGCGCTGCACTGCGCTGCGAGTGTATGTGTGGATGCCTTCCGTATGAACGCAGTGGTGACTGCAGCGATGGTCACGGCAGCGCGCGCTTCTTCTTCGCCGCGCGCTGGAAGCACTCGCGCAGCTTGCTGAACTCCTTGTCGCACGCGAAGCGGTCGACGCCGCCCGCCAAGTTCGCCACGCACGCGCCGTACACTTGGATCTGAGCCATCATCCGAGGATGGGGTTAGCGCAGAACTCTCATCGGAACGTCTTCGTACGAGTTAAAAAGGAACGCACGTCGAGCGGACAGTCCACGAGCATCTGCGAGAAGAGCTTCCCCAGACGCACCGGCGGCTGCTTCGCGCTGCTCGGCATCGTCACTTGAGCTCTCAGCGGCGAATCGGAGAATGAGGTGATGAAAGCAAGAGGACCGAGTCGCTCGAGAGCTCCTGTTGGCAAGAGGCCGTGCCGCACTTTCTCGCGAACAAGAACCGCGAGCTTCAAGAGCACGTCGGACCTCACAACTCGGAAGTTGATACTCCGAGTCGGCGCACGAGGATGACGACGACAAGGTACAAGCTGATGGCGCTGTGCTGGTGCTTGCACCTCTGGGTGGTCTCTGCCGAGAGCGCCCGACCCCTCCGCGCGACGGCGACGATCGTGCCAGTGTCGACGGCACCGAGCCAGACGGCAGCTCCTGGCAAGGTCGATTGGTGGACCGAGGACCACCCGTACATGTACAAGTTCCGGTACAAGCGGCTCGCGAACGGCTCGCTCGTGCTCAACCAGGAGGACGAGGGGGAGAAGGTGACGCTCAAGAAGATCCGCGAAGCCGCCGCTGCGAATCGGAGCGCGGCGTTCGGCTTCGTGGCGGCCCAGAAGAACCGCAAGGCGCTGCGCAGCGTGTACCAGTTCATGCTGATGAACCTCGTGCCGCCGATGGCGCACGGCAGCGTCATGAAGCAAGCACGCATCAAGAAGCTGCAGTCCAAGATGCTCCGGAACTACTTCGTGCGCTCGATCGCGATCCCGGGCGTGAAACTCATCGGCTCGCTCATCATCGACGCGATCAAGCTGCACTACGGCTCCTACATCGAGCGCAAGGTACTCTTCAAGCGCATGGAGACCATGTCGCTCGAGGAGATCTGCGCCGAGCTCAATGTGACGCCTCCAGTGTACAACGCAGAGGCGTACTTTGAAGCGCACCGCTCCAACCACACGCTGCCGTACGAACCGAGAGGCCACATCCACGCGTTCCGGGAGTACGCAGTGAAGTTCGAGCCGTACACGAACTACTCGCTGCTCTACTACTCGGTTGATGAAGACCTGCCCGCGCCCGTGCTTCCAGCAGCGTCGTACCCATGGCGCTGGAGACGCCAGCTCGCCGAGACGAGGGATCTCGTGTTGCAGGTGATGGCGCTCACCGCAGGCGTTCAGGAGCAGGAGACCGCACAGTTTCTGGAAGACGATGAAGTGGATGATGAAGGCGAGCACTCCAGCAGCTCGAGTGGATCTGCCGGAACGAGTGCTGTCGCAGGCGATCTCAAGCGTCGAGGTGTCGATGGTCATGGCGGTAGTTCAACCCTAAAGCCAAGCGTCAACACCAACATCGGATCCGCTGAAGATGACGACGAAGAGGACGATGACGACAAGGAAGTAGACGCCGAGTTCGGAGCAGCGCAGGAGCTTGAGAACATCCTGACCGAGTACCATTTCTCCACGGGCATCCCTCGCATCGTGCAGCAGAACTCGTCGTACACGCCATTCCCGACTCTCGAGTCACTGCTGAACGAGAGCGCGCCAGCTCCAGCGCACAATGCGGCATCGTCTCGAGGCGGAAACACCAGTCACTCCAACAGCAGCGGCGGTCGAGACGCCGTCAGCTCCAACCACGTCCTCCGATCGCTGGGTGCTTCTCCTCCGCTTCTGCGATCTCCAAGCTCTACGAGCAACATCAGCGACCCACGAAGCTCGGCGCCTCACGAAGTCCAAGATCGAGAAGCCGAACTGCGCCGCCGCAAAGCCACTTTGTACGATGCCATGGTGCAGTTCTACGCGTACCCGTGCGTGGACTCCTCCATGGTGCGGATCCCTCGGAACGGTAGCAGGTTCGAGCTCCAGCCCGCTGGCGTGAACTGCAGCGTCGCGGCGCCGTGCCTCGTGCAGTCCGGCGTGACCGTGTACACGCCGCAGCTGAGCACCATGGACTTCTTCGAGAACGTGGTGCGCAACCACTCCACGGTCTCGACGAAGGAGCAGCAGCGCCGCATGCGCGTGCAGGTGCTCCAGAGCATGGCTCAAGTCGCGTTCGAGGCAGATCAGAAGGCGCTGGAAGCTGGCGTTCAGGCACCGTCGACGGTCTGGTACTCGCTCTTCGACTACAACGTCGACCAGTTCGCCGACGCTCTCCAGGGTCAGGTGCGCGCGACGTGGCGCAGCAAACCCGATGGCACCAACAGCTCCGCGCTCGAAGTGTACACGACTCTGGTGGCGGACAAGCAGCGCTCGCTCTTCCACTCGGTGTCGTCGTACTACTGGAGCACGCTCCGCGACACCAAGCGCGCGATGCTGATCACCAAGAGCGTGCCGATGCTCGAAGCGCTGACGGAGGCCGAGCAGGTTGCGTTGCTCACGCTCATCGCGGCGAAGATGAGAGACTTGGACACAGCGATCGCTACGTTTGTGGAGAAGCGCGCGGCCGACGAAGAGTACCAGCAGGTCGTGAACGCGACGGTCTCGCGCGCTGAGTACGAGGGCAGCCAGTACTCGACGCTGGGCTTCGGCTTCCTCCTCCCCGCCACGAACAAGAAGAACGTGCTCTACCGCGACCTGCGCCTCCCCGAGCCATTCCACCTCGCGCTGCGGCTGCTCGTGCGGGTCCAGGAGAGCCGCTTGCTGCTTCCGGACGAGTCGTTCCACGTCGTCGCGTGCCTCGCGATGCTCCGCAGCGAGATCTCGTACTACCGCTGCAGACCCGCGTCGGCCTGACCCTCGAAGCGTGGTCGATCACCTCCATCGAGAGAACCCGTTGGCTTGGAGACACACACAAGCGAGTGAAAGCGAGTGAGAGCGAGAGATAGATAGATAGATAGAGAGAGAGAGAGCTCCGAAGCCGCTCCGTGAGCTGTCATTGCGCCGCTAGTTGCTCATGTACTTCTTGTTCTCCTCGAAGCCCTCGACCGACGCCTTGCCGAGCGGCGAGCCGAACGAGTACTCCTGCAGGCGCTTCATGATGGGCGTGTCGAGGTGCGCCGGGACCGCGTCCTTGCCCGAGATGAAGTTGAAGATGTCGATCGTCTCCTGGTTCAGGATGTCCTCGTACTGCTGCAGCTCCGCGGCCGAGAGCGCCATGACGTTCTTGCTCGCCCACGAGCCGAGCAGCAGGTCGACCTCGAGCCATCCGCGCTGCTTGCTGCGGTAGATCACGCGCTTGCGGTTCGCCTCGTCGGCGCTGATCTCGCGTTCGCCGTGGCTCACGCTCGGGAACGAGTCTTTGGCGGCGTGGTGCTGCGCGCGGATCTCCTGGCCGCGCTCGAGCGCCTTGCGGCCCTGCGCCTCCGTCATGCCGTTGAGGAACGCGTGGTTGTCCACCGCGTGGCTCGTGGGCGCGCTCGTGAAGCCGCGGGCGGCGCGTGCGGCACGGGCGGCAGCGCGCAGCGCTCCTGTGAGCGCCGTCTTGGCCATCATTTTCGACGCCGTTGCTGTTTTTCTGGAATGTCTGTGTGTTGAGGCTGTGGCTCTCAATTCAGGAATGGAATTGCTGGCGATTCAAAACTGACTTGCTTGAGTGATCTTCCAGCTCAAAATTGAGATCGCGAACGAAGAGGGAGAAGCTGCTGCGCGTCGCCGTCGCACCCGCCGCCACGATGAACGCGTCCGATGCCGACCGCCAGATCAAGCAGATGGTGAACTTCATCCTGCAGGAGGCGCAGGAGAAAGCCAACGAGATTCGCATCAAGGTGCGTTTTCTTTATGGGAAGAGATGAGAGCGCGCTCCTTCTCCTGGATGTGGATCTTCAGGCGCTGCGGCGCCAAACTGACTGCTGCCTTCTCTCTGTGTATGCATATGTGTGGTTGACCGCGTGTTTGTACGCGGCACGCTCCCGCCTCAACGCGCACGTCCGCTCGCCGTGCTACTAGACGGAGCACGACTTCAACTTGGAGAAGCAGATGCTGGTGCACAACGCGAAGATCAAGATCCAGGAGGAGTACGCGCGCAAGGAGAAGGAGCGCGAGGTGAACAAACGCATGTACGTCGTTTGGCTTGTGCTGTGATCCACTTGCTGCTGGGAAGATATGAGCAAGGTGCTGACGGACGGACGCAACGCTCACAGTGCGCGCTCGGCGGAGATCGGCGCATCGCGGCGGAAGAAGATGATTGCGCGCGACGAGTTGCTCAAGACGCTGATCGCGGATGGCCAGGGACTGCTGAAGAATCTCACGGCGGACGAGAACAAGTACAAGGGGCTGCTGCGCGACCTCATCGTGCAGGGGCTCATCAAGCTCGTGGAGTCTGAGGTGATCGTCTCGGTGCGCGCCAAGGACGTGCGCCTCGTGGAGAGCGTGCTGAAGGAGGCGACGGACAAGTACGTGGCGATCATGAAGAAGGAGGCCAACATGGACGTGAGCAAGATCAAGGTGACGCTCAACAAGAGCGAGGACGGCATGCTGGCGGCGGCCAAGTCAGGCGGCATCATCCTCTACGCCAAGCAGGGCAAGATTGTGTGCGACAATACGCTCGACACGCGTCTCGACACGGTCTACTACGATCTCAAGCCGACGGTGCGGAAGATGCTCTTCCCGGTCGCGTGAGCTGCTGCTGTACAAGTCGAACGCTTCGGGTGACGTTGTGACCCACTCCTGCAGACCTAAGCTGTCGTGTATGAAGGGGAAGCTTGAGAGAGAGAGAGAGAGAAGAGAAGAGAGAGATGCTTGTTTGAACAGCATCTCGACTGCATTCGCCCCCTTGTGAGCCTTTGCTATCGTCAAGCGATCAGGTCGGCGAGCTCCTTGCGCTCCCATCGCCCGTCGAAGCCGTTTGCGCTCCCGTCGTTCGTATCGCTCTCCTCCGTCTCCGTATCCACGCACGACGGGAAGATGGAACTTGTCGTCGGGCTCCACATCGCACTCAACGGCCCGAGCGCAAGGCTCACGAGGTGCGCGGTGTCGATTCGTGTCGCCTCGAACGTCCAGTCGCTCGCGAGCGCGCCGTCGAGACGCAGCTGCCAGCGCTGCTGCGCGTCGCTGAACGCGAATTCGGCGCGCAGGAGCTCGAAGCCGAGCCCGATGCCGACTGCCTTAATGTACGCCTCCTTGAGTGACCAGAGTGTGTAGAAGCGTTCAAACTGCCCGTCGTCGTCGTCGTTGCCTTCATCAGTAGCGGTGGCTGCACTAGTCGCCACGTTACTGTCGTCTCCGCCGCACCCGCGCGCGCGGATGAACGCCCACTCGTGTGCAGTGAAGTAGCGCTCGAAGGCGCGGAAGAAGTCGCGCGCGCGTCCGCTCCGTGGCCGCTCCGAGAGCTGCACGACGTCGACGCCTACGAGGCGGCGCGGATGGCTCGCGATGGCCACGACCGCGCCGTGGTGCGACACGTTAAAATTCCACGTCGGCGGCACGCCATCTATTCTATCGCCGTCGCGCCGCC
Source organism: Globisporangium yorkense (assembly GCA_023333695.1). Classification (NCBI taxonomy): domain Eukaryota; phylum Oomycota; class Peronosporomycetes; order Pythiales; family Pythiaceae; genus Globisporangium; species Globisporangium yorkense. The sequence continues at coordinate 19,320 of JAASFH010000391.1, forward strand.
AGAACGGCTTGCGCTCAGGCGTGCGGCGGAGGTCGATGTGCGCCAGCGACGGACTTGCTAGCGAGGAACTCACGGAGGAGACAAGGCGGCGCTGGAGCAGGCGGCTGCCGAGCGCCAGGCGCTGGTCCTTGGCGAACACGAAGCGTGTGATCTGCTGCTGCTCGTGGGGCGGCAGCAGCTGCGTCGCGCGCTGCCAGTCGCTCGAGCCGGGCGCCCAGGCACTCACGTCAGCGAACCAGCTTGCTCGCAACATCGCCCCCTTGCTCTTCCTTGTTGACAGAAGATCTGTGTCAATACGAGGTTGTCCACAAACATACAAAATTCAAGTATGTTATATGTTCGATGTATGCTTAGAGCATATTTTTTGTCATAGAGTAGGGCTCAAACTGTGTCCAAATAGACACAGTGGGACCATGTGTTGGTAATAGAGCGTGAGATGGATCCACTGCAAAGTGGACAGTAGAAAACTATGAGTTGACACCTTCTATGATCTAATACAAAATTACTATTCTAGTCTCTTCTGGATGGGTCTGCCAGGTGGCGCAAATCCGCCGATTCAAGCTATACCTGGATTTTGTATGCAAACGGGTTCGACCCGGGCCGAGAACTGGATAAAAAGCGCAATTCTAGCATCTACTGTGGTCAGAAAGCGAGATTCCGCTCTGGTATTGGTTTGTCTCGAATGCGATCAGTTGTGCGCTGGAACCATGCAACCATGCAAGGTCGCAAGGTCGCAAGGTCGCAAGGTCGGGATCGTGCGTGGACGCTCGCCGCCGCAAAATGTGTCATTCCGGCATTCTCCGCCTGCCACACAAACCGATCGACCGAGAGTGAGGGCACAGTGAGCGACGATGCTTGGCGCGAAGAAGACCGCTGCGTTCTGTTGCGTGCTGCTCGCCACGCTGAGTCCGTCAGTGCTCGCGGTGCGTCCCACGACGGTCGCTGCGGTCGCGACCCCCGTAACGCCGCAGGAGACCGTGGCAGCGACACCAATCAACGCTGCGCCGACATTGAAGCCGACTAAGAAGCCGACAGTGAAGCCAACAGTGAAGCC
>JAASFH010000392.1:0-20306 GCA_023333695.1 Globisporangium yorkense
TGTGTCGACGGATGGCGGCAAGACGCACGCTCTGAACGTGATTCCTACGACTGCGATCGCGGGGTTCGACGTGCGCATCTCTCCGAACCTGGACATGGGTGTGTTCAAGGCGATGCTGGACGAGTGGTGCTCGGCGGAGGGCGTGTCGTGGGAATTTGCGCCGTGGTGGGAGGATCCGATTCTGGACCACTACACGACGAAGACTGATGATAGCAACGTGTGGTGGAAGATCTTCAAGAGTTCCTGCGAGGTACGCGTGATGCTGATGTTGGTAGACACGAGGCTTGGTGGGATGTTGTATTCACTGAACCTGCTGTGGTGGCGACGCAGAAATTCGGCATCCCTGTCGAAGCGGAGGTGTTCCCAGCGGCCACCGACAGTGTGTACTTGCGCCGCCTCGGCATTCCTGCGTTCGGCTTCTCGCCGATGAACAACACGGAGATCCTGCTGCACGAGCACAACGAGTGTCTGCACAAGGACACGTTCCTTAAGGGCATCGATGTGTACGAGACGATCCTCCAGGACGTGCTCTCGCATGACGAGGAGTAGAACAAGAGCGAGAACAGGAGAGCGGTGCCAAGCAAGCTTGTGCACTCAAGTGGCAATCAATCTCCGAACAATGCTGCGAGCGCTCATATGTCTTGCCACTTGCTCCGACTGTGATCAACTTCATCGCCTGTAGTCGTTCGCGGTTGCAGGCGGTAGTGTTGGTGTTTGGAGTACTTGAGGCAATGTTGTTCGCCCCTGACGTCCAAACTTGTAGACGACTTCGCCGCGCTCCCGGTGACTGTCTCGTCACTGGATCGACTGCCGGTACGAATCCGTCTAACGGCGCGAACTGATCCATGCAGACTCGATTACTTGGGGTGTTTGCCGGTGGTGTCGAGACGTTGGTGTAGGAATCGAGTTAAGGAGACAGCACACTGTCGATGGCTTGCAACTCTCACGCATGCACACATACGTACGCATGCACACACACATACACATGTGAACACTGGATCAGGTTACTAAAGATTTGATCAAGAGCTCCTGCTGCGGCATGCACTGCGCGCAGCTGAGCGGAGCTCGCGGCTGGCGGGCGTGGGAAGGAAGAAGCAAGCGCGTGAAAGCGACCACGGGAGACACATGCGCGAACACACACACACATACACACACATTCTCCACCTGCACACATCACACACTCATGCAAGCACACATGTGTACCACATACACATGCATACACACACAAGCGCCCATTCGTGTGCGCGTCGGGTGTACTGGCCGCCTTTGAAAGCGGGGGAAACGCTCCTCCCCCGCCACCTGCATCGTCCAGCGGCGCCACTCGCAGCCAGCAGCTACACGCTTCCTCCGCCACCCGCACCCTCTCTCGAGAGAGAGAGAGTCGGAGAAGATGGTCGCGCGTGTGCTGCCGCCGCTCTCAGCGCCTCATAGATTTCGCTGTCCGTCCCCCCTTACAATGCACAGCGCGGGCTCGAGGCCGCGCATCAAGATTCTGGGGGACGCGCGCACGCGCTCCGCGTCGACGGCTCGCCAAAACCGCCGGTGGTCTGCGCCGCTCCCGCTCCCGCGCGCATGTACACACGCACTCACTGTACAGTCGCGCACGCATCCACACACACACACTATCGGCAATAGTCACGCCCGCGCTCGCCGCGACGCTCTCGCCGCCCGCAAATGCCGCAGAAACTCGCCGCTTTGCCGCTTTCTCGTCACTTCCAGTGTGATCAACACTGAAAACCAAGGGATCTGAACGTACTGTGATGAATCTGAATAGAGCGCTTTGCTCGAATAGAGCGCTCGTGTCAACCAGAGTCGACAATAAAGTCGACAACGATGGCTGGAAGCGGCGCCGCGCCGTTCTTCGTGACACCCGCGACGCTCGCGGCGGCGGCGGCGGACGGTGGCGGCGGTATGAAGAAAACTGCCAAACTCGGCGCGAAGAGCGGTAAGCGCAAGGCGAGCGCTCTGGTGGACGCGGAGCTGCTGCGTGCGGCCGTCGAGGGCCTGGCGACCAGGAAGCGCGAGCAGCGCGTCTCGCTTGGGGTGCGTAGCAGCCATTCATTTATCCGATGTGTTGAGAGATCGGAGCTGACTGAGAGCGAACTGTTGGTGCACTTGTGGACATTTGCAGGAGATCCGCGATGTGCTCATGGACCACGTGCTCGAGACGCTCGAGACCGACCTCAAGTACACGGTGTTTCTTGTGTGCGAGGACGTTGTCGACCTGCATCCGCAAACCGACAAGTCCGAGATGATTGTTCCAGATGAGCAAGGCAAAAGTGGGAACGTCGAGGCGTCGGGAGACGCTACTGGCGATGCTGCTGCCACTACTGCTGCCACCAGCTCGCAGGAGACGGAGGATACGAAGCCTCCAACGAAGATCTCGACCGAACCGATCGCGTTTCTCGATGGGACGGAGGGCTGGTACCGATTCCAGAGTCAACTATCGGAAGGCGACAGCATCCCGCGCTGCGACGCGACCCTGCTGCGCATGCCCGTGTCGAAGCGAGACATGGAGAAGGAGAAGAAGGCGGCGAAGAAGGCGCTCAAGATGAAGATCAAGAAGCACAAGAAGATCACTGGAGGTACGTCAACCAGCTATGGTCTTCAGATCGGGGGCATTTGCATCTCAACCAGCCAACCGCTGACATCTCCTTGCAACCGCGCTCGTGTGTGAACCTGTAGAGAACGGCAAGCCCAGCGCAGAGTTCTACGTGCTATCCGAGCAGGAGCTGAAGGTGCACGCGTCGTCACTCCCGTTCGACGCCAGCGAGCGCGCAGACGAGTTCCTGACCACGCTCCCGCTCCCGGAGGGTGAGACGAGAGCACCGGAGCAACTACTGCTTGCGCTGGACTGCGAGATGTGTCGGACCACGAAGGGCGTGGAGCTCGCGCGGCTCACACTCGTGGACTCGAACGAGCAGGTTCGTGTACACATGAGTTTGCGTATGTGTCATTGTGTAGTGGTGATACCAACTCATTACTATCTCATGATCGATGCTTGAGCAGGTTCTCATCGATGAGTTCGTGCGTCCGAAGAACCCGATTGTGGACTACTGCACGCAGTACTCGGGCATCACCGTCGAGATCATGGACGGCACGACGAACACTCTCGAAGACGTCCAGAAACTGTTCCTGCGCCATGTGCCGGCGCACGCGATCCTCGTCGGGCACTCGATCGAGAATGACCTGATGGCGCTCAAGATCCTGCACCACCGCATCATCGACACGGTGGCGCTGTACCCGCATCCAAAGGGTCCGCCTTTTCGGTCGGCGCTGCGGTTCCTCACGAGCACGTACCTGAACCGATCGATCCAGACAGGCGTCGACGGCCACTGCAGCGTTGAAGATGCAGTTGCGGCGCTGCACCTTGCGCAGGTACGATCGGAGCATCAGATGGCATCTTGACGGGAACCCACCGTCGCTAACACAAGTTGATCTCGTTGTTCGCACAGCTCAAGATCAAGCACGGCCCGACGTTTCCTAGCATCGAGCAGGACTACAAGCAGAAGAAGGTGGTGAATGAGCTTTGTCGCCTCAAGAAGTCCGTGCTCTTGGTCGACACGCAGCGTGCGTGCCGTTCTCTGAGCGGTGGCGCCGCGTGTATCATCCCGTGTGACTCGACCGACAAGATCGCACACACGGTGATCCACCAGCTCACGACTGGGTTCCCGCCGGTGTTCACGTGGGCTCGGATGCGCGGTGCAACGCGAGCGGAGATCGCAAAGCACGTGCAGGACATTAAGGAGAGCTTGCCGGAGAAGACGTGTCTTATGGTCGTGCTCGGTGGCGACTCGACTGAGCTGCGCGAGCTCCACAAACTGCGCACGACGCGCTCGGACCCGCGCTGCTCGCTGCTGTGGGACAAGAAGATGCAGGAGCGTCTCGACAGCGTCGCGACACACTCGCAGCAAGGCGTCGTGCACCTGTTTCTCAAGTGATATCGTGGAATACACGCACGCGTGCACGTACGAGTTCTTGTGCTACGCCTGTCAAGCGCCCTGTTGTAGTCTCTTTCCTGCAGTCTCTGACTCTGAGAGAGTTCTCGATGAGATAGGAGAGCTCGAGCACACCCGCGAGGGCCAGCTGGTTTGGGCTGCTTGTGCGTGTGCGTGAACTGTGCGTGAACTGTGCGTGAGATCGATCGAGGAGGGAGCGGATTCCAAGAATTCGCAGCCGCTGGCCGCAGTTAGCTCAGACGGCGTCAGTGTGCTTCACCTCCTTCCACTCGACAAGCGCGCGCGAGTCGCACTCGAGTCGAAGTCACACGGCGACAGAAGCCGAGAGAAGTGGATCAAGTGCGTGTCGTATCGGACGCCAGCAAGACTCGGGTCTCGATGGATCCTTCCAAGCAAATAGATGCAAAGACGGTCGAGAACGCGACTCGGAAGTGCAGCGCGGACGACGAGTGCAACCACGAAGGTGACAACCAGCTCGGCGACGAGAGCAAGGACGAGATGGCTCGGAAAGGTGCAGTCGGTCGGCGCTTCGCGGTTGTCAACTTGCCTGGCGCTGTGACGGCAGGTGCGGAGCAGCAGAGTTAGATAGCAAGGTGGACGTATCGTCGTGAATTCGTATCGTGGGGTAAGTGAACACTGGCAGCGTGCCGCAACACAGTGATCTGGCTGCACCAACCGCTTGAACTGGAAGCCGAGATCCGCCCCAAAGTGAAAGAATTGCAGCTGCGCGGACTACGAGCTTGCGCTGTATCATGCGCCACTGGCTTGGGAGCACGAGCTGGAGATGGTGCGTTCGCGAGATACCGAGTCGGCGCTTGATCACGGATATCATCGGGAGAAGCGAGAGAAACCCGACAGCAGTCCGCACGCGGGTCTGTGGTAGAACTGCTTGGACGATATCTGCGAGCTGCGAGTGGTTAGGCGCGATTCGCTCGAGGATGCAGCGTCGAGGATGCTATCGTGGCGTCGGTGGCGTCGAGTTCGTTGTCTTGGAGAACGCAGCCCGCGTTCTTCTCCACGATCATGGCGACTGGTAGGAGCAGCACGAGCGCGGTCTGTGCACTTGCGCTGAGCTCGAAGTCCTTGTCGTCATTCTGGGCCGCTCTGTTGCTGCGAATGGTGTCCCCGCAGCAGGGCCAGAAGATAGTCACGGAGCTAGGGACTAGTTGGGGCTCAGCACCGGACGTGAACGGGACGGGAGACGGCAGCGGAGGCACTGCAGCGACACTTCAATTCCCATGTACATCTCGGAGAGTGTGCAGCTACTCGTTCGGGAGCTTTGTCTTCTTCGCGGTAGGAGACGCCTGCAGTGGTATACGTGTCAGTGTGAGCTCCACGGCGCACTCAGCAGCAGCAGCTGAACCCGGTTCACACAACCGCATACAGTACTCGCCTTCTTCGGTTCGCCTGCGAGTCCCGCGGTAGTCGCCACCGGCGGCGGTCGTCGCCGCTTCGCCCGCGCGTCTCTCGCCTGCGCGCCGTCGCTTCTGCTGGGTTTCGTCCCCGCCACAGAGTTGCTCTGCAGAGCATGTTCAGAGAGCTGTCGTCATTTTCCTCGCGCTTCGCACTCGTGTTGCTCGCCGCACCTCTTGTAGCAACAGCTCGTCGTCCGACTGGTCCGACTCCAAGTCGCTCGCAGCGAACTGACTCAGCTCTGCCATGAGATACCTGCGTCATACATGCATAGTAGCAGTAGCAGCGTCAGCTCCCACCCTCCCGTGCATGCAACCAGCTACCACTGAGAGACCCACTCGTTCTGCATGTGCACGCGCTCCAACTGCTGCTGGATGCGGTCATGGTGCGCTACGAGCGCGCGCTGGTCCTGCGAGCAAGCAGCAGCCAACACATCAGAGATAATGTGTGTGCGTATCGTATACGCACACACATGATTCCGCGGCGAATTCGGCACCTCGAGCGAGTCGGCAAAGCGGCGCTCGAGCTCCTCGCACTGGAGCCGGAGCTGCGCGTCGTCGTCGTCCGCTATTGTTGCTGCTGTTTCCACACATGGAGTTGCGAGGAGGACAAGGTTGACACGTATACATCGCGTAATAGGCAGCGGGGAGTGAGAAGACGCGGCGTACTGGGGAGCGCGGCGGCTGGCGGCAGCGGCGGTGGTGTGGCTGGAGAGCTGTCAGCAGTGTCGTTGTCGGCGTCGCTCATGCCCACAATTTCTATAGTGAATAAATCGAGGTTCAAATTGCGATGTGGCGCAAAGAATGGCACACTGTACCAGTTTCTAAAAGTCAACGAAATGGAACTTGAAATTCGAACTTTGAATTTGAACTTCGTCCCGATTGACCCATTTGAACTCGAATGGGTGCAATATCTGACTGTGCTGGGCGTGCGCTCAAGATCTTGGAAGTGCTCTTGACACACACACCACCCGCCTTGACTGCTATCTTCCACGACCGCAGGAATTCAATCGGAGCTCTCGTTAGAGCAGCTGTCAATGTGAACTCCCGTCCGTCCTGACGGCGCCCTGGCGATTCAACGCTATCGACCTGGCGAGACCTCGTCAAGTGGCTTTCAAATAGGGTATAATCAATCATGTCAATTTAAACCGCCGCCGTGTGGGAACGTCATATCGGTGCAGTCAAGGAGCGCTTTCAGCAGTTGCTTTGAGCATCGGTGTCGGCGCGCACGCGTGTGTGTGTATGTGCTCGTTGATTTGCCTGCTCACGATGTGGTCCGATCAGCACCTAAACTGGTATCTTGGGCGCTTTCATGTATCCAAATGGGTGTCTGGCACTTTTTCGTGTGTTGCTGCCCATTTGGAGCATCTGCGATTTTCGCATTTTCATGCGCGCGACAATTCGCTGGAATCTGATTTTAGCCGAGAGAGCGAGCATTTTAGGGCTGCTTTCCCGCGGAATTACTCCGAGCCAAACGCTCTCGCTTCCATGTTCGACCTCCATTTTATCCTCCCTCGCGTCGCGAATTAGCGTGTTCGATTTGGCACCCATTTTTCCCCCGTTCGGGTGTGTGGAAGCCACATCTCGCAGTAGGGATTTCTCCCGCCGCACATCGCACGAGACGCAGCGCCGATCGATCGATCGATCGATTGCTCGCCCGACAGGCTCAGGGGTAGCTGACGACGCAGCGCGTAGCTCAAGCGCGTAGACAGCGACCGCGCAGCAGCAACAGGCAGCGATGGCGGACGCACTCGCGTCACCATCCTCCGCTGCGCCAACGGCAACCACCGCCGCCGCCACCGCCACTGTGAATGTCTCGGAGCTCGGGAAGGCGCTCGACCAGGCGACGATCTCGATCGCGTTTCCAGGCGAGGGCGACGACGACGAGCCGGACGCCGGAGACGAGGAGGACGACTACGAGGACGACGACGAGCTCGACGACGACGACGAAGACGGCGGCGGCACCGTTGACGATGACGACGATGACGACGAGCTCGCCGAGGAGGGCGACGACTACACCATGGCGAGCGCCGCCACGTCGCCCGTGAAGCTCCAGGACGCGCCAGGGGCGGTGGCGACAGCTGCGCCGGTCAAGAACAAGTCCCCGAAGAAGCGCGGCCGCACTGACAGTCTGAAGAAGATGCTGCCGGCGCCCGCGTCGCAGCGCCACAAGCAGCGCGACGACGTCGCGGTCGCAGTGAACGGCGCGCTTCCCGCCGACCTCACGGGCGACGACGACATCTACGGGCTGCAGAAGGCGCAGCCGGCGAAGCTGCTCGTGAAGGACCGCACGGGCGCCGGCATGGGCGTCCCGCGCCCGCACCTTATCTCGAACGCTGTCAAGCAGGCGCCGCCCGCGAAGGAGAAGTCGAACCCGAGACGTTGGTCCAAGCACGAGGTGAGGGTGGTTCGGAAGAGTTGAGAGGGCGAGAGGGGATGGTAGGATACTGACGGATGTGGTGGTGGTGGTATGGGGCTTGTCGCCATCGTCGTCACAGGACGAGTCGCTGCGCCTCGCAGTCGAGCGAAGCGGGGAGCGCAACTGGAAGGCGATCGCGGACCAAGTGCCCGGGAGAAACCACACGCAGTGTCTGCAGCGGTGGACCAAAGTGCTCAAGCCAGGTCTCATCAAGGTGACGACAGTAACAGAGTGATGACGCAAGAGAAGGTTGTGACGCGGTGGAACTCACTGTGTGCGACGGCGACGATAGGGTCATTGGACACCGGAGGAAGACACGAAGCTCCGCGAACTGGTCACGGAAGAGAAGAAGAACTGGGGCCAAGTCGCGTCGCTCATCCCTGGACGCACGTACGTGAACCCTGTTGACGCTTACACTCAGGCTCAAACTCACTTTTCTTCGCATCACATCTGCGACAGATCCAAGCAATGCAGAGAACGATGGTGCAACCATCTCGATCCGAACATCAACAAAGGGTGCGTTCGTTCGTGTGAGGCTGCATTTGTCTATCGTTCATCCGTGAGCTAACTCTTCCGGTTGAATGCTGCTCGAAGATCGTACACTGAGGACGAGGACAAAATCATCATCGAGATGCAGTCGAAGCTGGGCAATCGGTGGTCGATTATCGCTCAGCAGCTAAAGGTGCGGTTTGGCATCGGAGGCGGCTGCACGAGACTGTGTTTTGACAGCGTTCTGACTTCCTTATCGTTTCATTGTGTGTGTATGCGAACGGAGCAGGGACGAACGGAGGACGCTGTGAAGATCCGGTGGAAGTCGCTCATGCGAGGTCGGCGAGCTGCAATGAAGGACGAAAAGAACCACGGCGCGTTGACTGCGAGCGCACCTGTGGCAACACCGGATGCAACGCCGTCGCCGACGGAGAAGCCAAAGCCGAAAGCTGCCAAGGCGACGCCGTCGAGACAAAAGACGCGTGCTGCGTCTCCGGTGATCAAGGCAGAGAAGATCAGTGGCGCAGCTGGGTTGGCGACTGAGAAGCTGCAAGGACCCCACTCGATGATCGCTCCGTCTTCGTTAGCGGATCTGGAACCTGCGGATCTGTCCCTTGACAACGACAGTCATGTGGGCAAGATCGATGGGCTCGAACTAGCGGCGGCGATGGGACTCCCGAGCGTCACAGACGACATCGTCGCCGCGTCGATTCACAACTTCCAGATGAGTCAGCGGTACCAGAGCAATGGTGTGGCGAATGCAGCGGCGCAAGGCGGCTTGTACCCGAACACGACCGCCGCCTCTCAGACGATCTCTCCTGCGAACCACGCGATGTACGCCTCGCAAAATGGGTACAACGTCAACGCTGTGGCGCAGCAGCCGGGCTCGTATGCGATGCAGCATGGATACAGCTCGATGCAGTCGAACTCAAGCATGTCGAACTACGGCGTTCCGGCTACGTACGGAGCGTCCGCTCAACCAATGGGGATGTCAGTGCAAGGGAACTTCTACCCTGGGATGTCGAACGGCATGCACAATGTAAGTGCGGGGAGTTCCGACGACTGGAGGTGGCGGTGAACGAGTTGACTGACTGACTTTGAAACCCTCGATTCGTTGTGTGCAACAGCCTTCGCAGGGATACAGCCAAGCAGGCTTCGCATCTCGGCAGATGTATCAGCAGCCGTCGAGCGCTGGTATGGGGTTCTCCAGCGCCATGTACACACAGAGCGGCGGCGTTCCGATGTCGACGCAAAACTTCAGCGCGATGCAAGCAGGCGCTTACGGCGCGAACTTCTCCGGGAACCCGATGTCGGCTGCAGGATCGAACCCTCCAGGGATGAACATTGGGCTGCCGCCGTCATCCGCCGCAGTAGCAGCAAAGATGCTAGCCACGCCGCGAGAAGAGTGGGGCTCGTCGCAGACGCCGCGCTCACAGATGATCATGACGGAAGGCCACGCGTCGGCGTACGAACTGTTCCATCAGCAGCGAGTTCGATTGATGATGCAAGAGCGTGAGAAGCACGGACTGACGCTGTCGTCCGCGCCGTCTCCGGGTCAAGCGATGCTCACGAAAGAGCTCGAAGCGAACAAAGAGCGCCAGAAACGCCAGGCGATTATGCAGAAGGGGTGGAAGAGCGCGGTCGAGGCGATGATGGCGAGCAGCGTACGTGTGTGCCGTTGAGTACGTGCGAGCTGTCCTGGGTCGGCTAACACGTGTTGCATGCTGCTTGCACGCTACAGGACTTCTCGAGCTTGGACGACCAGCAACGCTTCGATGGGTTTTTGGAGAAGGTGTCGCTGTCCGCTCTGGACCCGACGGACGACGAGTTGATCAACGACATCATCGCTGGTGCGTTCGCTGTGCTGATCCGGAAGCGATGCGAAGTGCATGGGTTCTAACCGGTTTCCCGATTCGATTTTGTGTGCGTCGTACCAGACGAATCGCTCGACGTGGAGACTCCAGTGGGCTAGCTCGTGCTCCTGTGGCGTCCATGCAGCGCTCGTATAGCTCCAAGTTCATTCTCGCAATTGACTTGCTAGCTGGCGGTGGGCGATGCTGCCGGGGGCTTGGTGCGTGCGGCACCACTGTGGCAGCAAAAAGGACTGTAATTTAGTATGAAGAAGCATCAGCAACGGACGGGAAGTGGAGAACGAGAAGCCAGAAGCGAGAGAGGGGAAGCAAGACGAGGAGGCAACGGAGGCATCGTCCGTGTGCGTGCAAGCGGCGCGCGGACACAGAAGTATGCGAGACGAGAGACAAGGTCGGTGTGTGTGTGAACGAGTGTATTTCTTCGTGTGTGGGAACGTGTGAGCATCGCCTCTATTCGTCGTCGTCGTCGAAGTCGTCGTCGTCGTCGTCGTCGTCGTCGTCGTGCTCCTCGTCGTCCACGTACCGGAACTCTAATGGCAGCGCGGCGAACGCGTACAGGAGAATCGCCGCGACGGCGCCGATAATCACGTTCCGCGTGCTCTTCTCGAAGCCCTCGCCGCCGTGCGCTGCCTGCTGCTTCTCGGCTTCGGCTTGCTCTGCGTGCTTCTTCTTCGCGATGTCCTGCGCGAGCTCGCGCCGGCCCCAGTTGAGGCTGCGGTACGGCTCGAGGAACGCCACGTGGACCGGCGGCGCCACCTTGCTCATGAAGCTGCCTTCGAGCGAGGCGAGCGTGTTCACCTGGTTCTCCGTGTACACCAGCTCCTCGGTCGAAAGGCTGCCGGGACGCTCGCCCGCGCTGAAGAACGTGTCCCGGATCGTCTCCGCGAGCGTCACGAGCAGCGGCGCGTGCTGGTGCACGGTCGCTCGGAGCTGCGGGTTACCCATCGCGTCGACAATGTGGCCGAACACCGCGACGTCGAGCGCGCTCGGGCGGTCACCGAAGAAGTAGTCGCTGCCGGCGCTCTCGAGCTTGGCGTTCAGCGCCGTGTAGCAGTCGCGCGCGATCACATACGCCTGCTCCTTCGTCGTGATGCCGAACTCCTTAAGCGACGCCATCGTGTCGAGGTGGATCTTCTTGGGGAGGAACTGGTTGAGCGGGAACGGGATGTACTTCTTGGTCTGTGGACGCGTCACCTCGCGGTACGTCACCGAGTCGACCCACCGGCAGTACAGCTATCAGGACACAGTCACACATCCATGTCAGCTCGAGCGCACGCAACCGTTGTCTCTTTGTTTCGCATCAGCCTGTCATGATGCAGCGAACGCACCATCACGCGGTGCAGCTTCTCCGAGATCATCGAGCGGTACGCGAACGACTCGCTGCGCTGCGCATCCGTCAGGAACGAGTCGATGTCCTTGTGGAACTGCGCTCGCAGTAGCACCAGCCGTGTCGTCAGCCTCACGCTCGCAAGAACCAACTGTAATGTGCGCACACGCACCGTCTGCAGGTGCATGATGATCTCCTCCTTGGGCACGAGAAAGTTGCCGTCATTGAGCTGCGGCAGCTCGCCTGCACACCGCTCATGAGTGTCATCCTCATCATCTTACAGTAAATCGCATCGCGCCAGCCGCACCTGTCGCCTCGTACGACGGGTACTTGGAGTTGTGCACGTGCAGCTGCAGCTGCGCCACGCGGATATACGCCTGCACGTCCCACGCCGGCAGGAACTGGTGCAGCACGAGCCGCGAGCCGAGCTCCGCGGACGTGCGCGGCGTGAACTCGAGCTCCGCGGCCTCCCAGAGGTCCTCGTGCAGCTTCTCGGTGTTGGGCAGCAGCGGGTTGAAGCGGTCCTCCGGGAACATGGCGGCGCTGCTGGTGGTGGTGCTCACTCGTACTGGCGGAGCGGAGCCGCTCGCGTGTCACTTTGTCGATCGCAAAGGCGCTAATTGACAGTACAGCAGTTCTCGACTAAGTACGACTCCAGCCAGCCATTTCTACTGGCCGCCATTGCATCACGCTGTCGCCACCTCCAGAGCAGCAACAGCACCACCACCTCCGGCGTCCAAGCACCCAACTACCAGCTGCAGCAGCAGTCGTACTAACTACCGGCAACCACCACAAGCAGCAGCCATGGCGGACACGGTGCAAGTGCTGATGGAGAAGATGATCCCGGAGCTGGAGGACCTCCAGGAGCGCAAGCTCTTCTCCAAGGTGACCACCGAGCCCACTTCCGATGTGCTGCATGCTATCACCTGTCCGCGATCTCACACTACTTGCATGGTGCTGCTCCTTTATGCGACCGGCAGAACGAGATCCACCAGATCGTAGAGAAGCGGCGCGCGTTCGAGTACATGATGAAGCGCATCCCGCTGCGCAAGATCGACGCGCTGCGCTACATCGAGTACGAGCTCAACCTGGACGCGCTGCGCCAGAAGCGCAAGGAGCGCAGCGGGCTCGAGAAGACCACGCTCGGCGACACGGCGGGCATCAAGCGTGTGCACTCGATCTTCGACCGCGTGATCTACAAGCACCGCGGCAGCGTCGAGCTCTGGCTCCAGTACATCGCGTTCTGTAAGGCCGAGCGCAGCGGCCGCGTGCTCTCGCACGTCTTCTCGCGCGCGCTGCAGTCGCACCCACGCAGCCCCGAGCTGTGGATCGAGGCCGCGTCCTACGAGTTCTCCACGAACCTCAACATCGAGTCGGCGCGCGTGCTCATGCAGCGCGCGATCCGCATCAACAAGGGCTGCCAGCGGCTCTGGCACGAGTACTTCCGCCTCGAGCTGCTCTACATCCAGAAGCTCACGTGCGTGCTGCACCTCATGTCTGCCGATCTCGTGGTGAACACTGGAGCTTGTGCTGATCTAGCGACTCACTCCTCTATTCTTGCTGTCTGTTGCTGTCATGACGCAGCGTCCGTCGTGAGATCCTCAAGCTCGACGACGACAACAGCAAATCGGCGGACACCAGCGCGAGTGTGCTGCTCGAGGAGCTTCCGGAGGAGAAGCAGCTCGCTGACAGCAGCAGCAGCGACGACGCGGCGAGCGTGGCAGCGGCGACCCAGAAGCAGAAGGCGCGCGAGGTGATCCTGCAAGGCGCGATCCCGCGTATCATCTACAGCAACGCGATCGCGAGCATCGCGGACGACGTCGCGTTCCGCCTCAAGTTCGTCGAGATCAGCGACCTATTCGGCCACAAGTTCGCCGCGAACCTGTCGCAGTTCATCCTCGAGGCGTGTCTGCGCGACTTCGCTGGCAACGAGCTCGTGCACGAGGTGAAGGCGCTGCGCCCGTTCGTGGTCGAGGCGGACGCGGCGCTGGCGGAGAAGCTCGCGGTGCAGAGCTTTGAGGCGAGTGTGGCGGAGCTCGGTGGCAGCGTATCGATGCAAGAGAAGTTCGCCGCGTGGCTCGTTGCGCGGCTCGCGGCTGGCGCCAAGAGCGCGTTCCTGGTCGAGTACGCGACGAAGAAGCTCAAGGAGCTCGCGAAGCACTCGAGCGCGAACGCCGTCAAGTTCGTGGACTTCGTGCACCGCGCGGAGGGAACCGGCGCCGCCATCGCGGCCGTGCAGCTCCTGCTGCAGAAGGCGCAGCACGCGCGTTCGGCGCAGCTCTGGCTGCTGTACGCGCAGCTGGTGCTGCACCAGCAGCAGCCACCGCAGCACTCGGACTCGCCGCAGCAGGCGAAGCCCAAGCGCCGCCGCACGTCCACCGACAACAAGAAGACGACGACGGCCAACTTCGTGGCTGAGAGCATCGCGATTCTGGAGGACGCGCTCGCCGTCAAGCTCGAGGAGAGCGACTACGACGGCAAGTTCGCCATTTCGACGCGGCTGCTGCAGATGCTCATCGGGGACCTCGGCACGAGCGCCAGCGCGGTCGAAAAGGCGTTCGGGGTGCGTCCACTCGCTCACGTGGATCTGGTGGATGATCTCCTGACTAACATCGTCGCTCTCTGCACTCTACAGAAAGCGCTGGCGGCGCAGCAGCTCAACTCGAGCCACTGGAGCGCGCTGCGTCAGCAGTTCGTGGCGTGGGCGCTGAGCGCGCTGCCGTCGCTCGCGCGTGTGCGCCAGCTCTACAAGAAGTTCCTCGAGGGCCAGCTGCTGCCGACCGACGCCACGTATGCGTTCCTGCTGCTGTGCGTAGACGCGGAGAGCGCGGGCGGCGACGTGGAGGTGGCGCACGTGCGCGCGCTCTTCGAGAAGCTCGTGGACCTCTTCGGCACGAGCCGTGAGGATGCGTGGGTGGCGTACGTGCGCTTCTTCGCCGACCGCGCGCACTACGCCGACGCCGTGCAGATCCACCAGCGCGCGCTGCGTGCGTGGAAGGACTCGCCGCGCCTCGCGCAGCTGTCGCTCACAGGCTAAAGCTGCATGCACTGAGAAAGAGGAGGGGAGGAGGCGCCGCGCCGTATAGAGAAGAAGAACTCGCTGTGTATTGTGTCTCGCCGTCCCCGTCGTGCCTCTCGTGTCAATCATGTGTATGCATGTGGTCACCGCTTGCTGCCTAAGGCAGCGCGTCACGGAGGATCGAAGGTGCAATTTATTGTGTCATGCGATGGCCGTCACAACCGTGAACGAACGCTGAGCGAGTGACCGGTTCGCCGCTTGCTTGGTCCCCTCGAAAAAGGCTCTACCGCGCCTCGAACTGGATGAGGCGCTTGGTGCGTGCCTTGTACATGATGCGGTAGCCGCACGCGCGGCAGCGGATCGGGTCGCGCGCCGATAAATAGTTGACGATGCCGCAGTCGCCGCAGATGTACTTGATCTCCGGGTCCTTGATCACGGCCGTGCCCTCGCGGCTCGGCGCGCCGGCGGCCGGGGTCGCTCCACCGTCCATGCTTGCTTGAGTAGTGGAGTGCGCGCTTGGTCGCCTTTTTCGTGACTGGCTGTGTTTGTTTTGGCTGTTGTGTGCATGAGTTCCTTGGGTTTTATCACTATTAAATGGTTGAATGCCCAGCGCGAACCTGCCGTGTTGACTATATGAAATGGACAAATTAGAATCTACTAATGTCTAGCAGTTCAGAAAGTCGACAAGTGGATTGGAGTCATGCAGTTGGAGAGGTTGTTGATGGTTGGCTGGCTGCTGATGCTTGTCAGCCATTTGCCGCACTTTGCCAGCAGCGAGAAGGCGTCCGTGCACCTGACTACCTGACTGCCGACTGGCTGCTGCTGCTGCTGCCCACGATGGCGACGATGGCGACGACGATGGAGGCGACGCTGCCGACGATGTGCGTGCTGCTGGCTGTTGTTCAACTCTCTCGCTCTCTCAAGCGATCCAATGGCGCAGTGGTAGATGACTCACTCGGTGTGCGTGTGACCACTGCAGTCTCTGCTGCATGTGCGCAACGCCGATCAAGGCGAACGCCGCCAACATGTGCGTGAGCTGCCTCAAGGGCCAGGTGGACATCACGGAGGGCATCCCGAAGGAGGTGATCATCCACCAGTGCCGTGGGTGTGGCAAGTGGTCGCGCCCGCCGTGGGCCGTCGCGGAGCTTGAGTCGCGCGAGCTGCTCGCGATCTGTCTCAAGAAGATCAACAACCTCAACAAGGTCAAGCTCGTGGACGCCAACTGGGTCTGGACCGAGCCGCACTCGCGCCGCCTCAAGCTCAAGCTCACGGTGCAGAAGGAGGTGCTGAGCAAGATGATCCTGCAGCAGTCCTTCATCGTGACGTTCGTCGTGCGCAACCAGCAGTGCGACGACTGCCAGCGCGTGTTCGCGAACCAGTCGTGGCGCGCGGTCGTGCAGGTGCGCCAGCGCGTGGATCACAAGCGCACGTTCTTCTTCCTCGAACAGCTCATCCTCAAGCACCGCGCGCACGAGAAGGCGTCCAACATCGAGTCGCACCCGGACGGCGTCGACTTCTTCTTCGTCGAGCGCAACCACGCGCTGCGCTTCGTCGACTTCCTGCAGGAGTGCGTGCCGATCAAGCTCAAGTACTCGAAGAAGCTCATCTCGGCCGACAACCACAGCAACACCCACAACTACAAGTTCTCGTACATGGTGGACATCGCGCCGGTGTGCAAGGACGACCTTGTCGTTCTGCCGCTCAAGCTCGCGCGCCTCATTGGCAACATCTCGAGCCTCGTGCTCGTGCAGAGCGTGTCGTCGTCGATCCACGTGATCGACCCGTTCACGACGCAGACCGCGGAGATCGACAACGAGAAGTACTGGCGTTATCCGTTCAAGGCTATCCGGTCGATCAAGGCCATGACGGAGTACACGATCCTCGACTCGACGCCCATGGCGATTCCGGTCGGCGGCGGCAAGCCCATCCGCGCGAACCGCAAGACACGCCTCGCCGAGATGGAGGTCGTGCGCAACGCGGACTTTGGCGTGAACGACACGCGGTACACGACGACGTGCCACCTCGCGAACCTCTTCCACGTGGGTGACACGGCGCTCGGCTACGACCTCACGTCGGCCGTGTTCAACGACAACGACCTCGAGCCGCTCGAGCAGGCGGGCATCACGCTGCCGGACGTGGTGCTCGTAAAGAAGCAGTTCCCGCGCCGCGTGCAGAAGCGCGCGCGTAACTGGAAGCTCAAGAAGATGGAGGGCGTCGAGGTCGCGGCGGCGACGCGCAAGACGGACCTGAGCAAGGAAGAGATGGACTACGAGCAGTTCCTGGACGACCTCGAGGAGGACAAGGAGATGCGCTCGCAGATCAACCTGTACAAGGACGAAGACGCCGCGAATGGCGGCGACGACGGCGACGACGACGACGAGGACGCGATGGACGATGGCGACGGTGGCGCCAGCCGCCCGGCGATCGCGATCCACGAGCTGCTGGACGACCTGAAGGTGGGCGAAGAGGAGGAGGACCAGAACCCGCAGATCCTGACCGAGACGGAGGCGAACCAGGTGTCTGCGTGGGAGCTCGAGGAGCTCTAAGAGGGAGTGAGTGATCGAGCGAGGCCAAGTTGCTTGGTTATCACGGACCTGTCGTTCCGAATGTATCCACGCATATGCACAGAGTCGCTCACCAGTGTCTTCCTTGCTCCTCTCTGCGTGAACATACGCTAATCAACCAGAGGAGAACAGCTGGAGTAGGCACGGGAAGCTGCGCGCGTCGTGTATTACATGGAGCGGCAGACTTGTCTGCGAGCGAGAGAGACGCATCATCCTCGCCTAGGTGGCCTCCGGGATGGTCCAGTCGTTCGAGACCGGCCCGATGTCGTGGATGATCTCGCGGTGGCACGACCACACGAGCTTGATCGCCTCCGGCGTGCCGATGCCGCCCGCGTTCGGGTCGCCCGCCGGGCCGAACCAGTGGTTCTGCGGCGCGCCGGTCGTGCGCGCGCGGATGCCCGTGTACGTCGTGCCGTTCACCGAGTGCGAGAGGATCTTCTGCTGGAAGTGCGCGTCGTTCGACACCACGGCGGCAGTCAGGTGCGCGTTCATGCGCTCGAGCGCGTCCAGCACATGCTTCACGTGGCGATCGTCGTACTCCGTGAACACCTGGAACGGCCCGAAGATCTCCGTCGTGACCAGCTCGAAGTTCTCCGGCTTGAGCATCTCCTCGAGCGGCACGAACACAGCCGTCGGCTTGATCGCGCCGTACACCTTCGGGATCGTGTGATTCTCTGCAGAACAAGTCAAGCAAGTACTGTCAGCAAGTCGGGTTCGAGTGGTACGACACAACAACCAGAAACGCACCGAGCTCCTTGCCACCGAACGCAACGCGCGCGCCAGGGATCTTCAGCAGCGCGTCGACGTGGTCAAGCATGCGCTTCGTCGTCACCGTCAGCACGGGGCCAACCGTGAGGTCGTCGAGCTTGCGGCGTGCCGCGAGCTCTTCCAGCTTCTTCTCGATGCCAGCCTTCACCCAGTTCTTGTGCATGAACACGATCGACTGCGCCGAGCACTTCTGCCCCGAGCACGCGTACGCATCCTGGAAAGCGAGATCGATGTTGCAAGCGAGTCAGAACCCACACCGTCAACCACATGAACTCTGTACCACATCCACACACAATCCAATGCAAGCGCATACCTGGTCGCACGTCCAAGCCACGTAGTCGAAGTTGTGCACGTCCGGACCGAGGATCTTCCAGTCAAAGCCAGCGTCCTCGAGCTTGATGCGGCCGTGCAGGTCCTTCGCGAGCTTCTCCGCCACCACAGACGAGCTGCAAGCAGCAGCAATCGACACCCGAGGCACCACGACAGCAGTCAGTACGGCCATACACACACCACCACCACCAGCAGCAGTAGCCACAGCAAGAGCTCAGTGTACCCCGTGAAGAGCGTGTTGCGCGGCTTGGTCTTGAGCAGCAGCTCGTTCATGACGGGGCCGTTCGAGTGGATGAAGTCGACGTCCGTGGTCGGCATGCCACACGCGTGGAGCATGCGCAGCATCTCCTGCATCACGATGCTCACCTTCGAGTCCACCTTGAGCAGCACTTTGTTGCCCATGAAGAGTGCGCCCATGAGCTGGAGCACCGGGATCTCGAACGGGAAGTTGAACGGCGTGATGAGTGCCACGGGGCCGTACGGCCAGCGGTACCCGTGGCTCGCCTGCCCGAGGTGGTCGCCCGGCACGCCAAACGAGCGCGCGAGAAAGCGCACCTGGTCGCCCGAGAAGTTCTCGAGGAACTTGCGCGTCACGCGCACCTCGACCTCCGCCTGCGCGTAGCTCTTCGGGGACACGCGCTGGATGAGGCGCGCAAAGTAGTCCGCCACCGCCGGGTCGCGCAGCAGCGTGCCGGCCTTGTTCGACACCTCGCCGTAGTGCACGTAGCGCTGCACGTTCTTGAACGGGTTGTGCAGACCATGCTTGGGGCACAGCGCCATGGACGCCACGAACGGCTCCAGCTCGCTGCTCTGCGTCGCCGGCATGTGCAGGAACACCTCGCCGTTCATCGGGTCCACGATACCCTCGCTCTTGGCGGTCTTCACCCATTCACCGTGCACTACTCGTTCGGCATCGTCGCAAAAAGAGTAAACGGTCACCGCATCAGCTCCTCCTTCTCACCAGACAGTGACCGATACGCGAAAGTGGCAAAAGCACGCACCGAGGTTGAAGCCCTCGCCCGGGTGCGCGCCGCTGAGCTTCTGCGGGTCGACGGTGGCCCACGACGGGAGGCTGGCGAAGCTGCGCAGCGCGGCGCCATTGCTGCTAATAGCAGCGCGGGGGGCGGCGGCGGCGCGAAGTGCGCGGAGAGCGTGGGGGCGGCGCCACATCGCGGTCGGAATCCGTTATGAGCCGATGCGGCGCGTGTGGTGGCGAACGTCGTCAGAGTTGGTGGAAATCGATCGTGAAGGGCGGTTTGATTAGACGAGATCTTGGACACTGGCTGGAAGTCGAAACGAGTTGGACAGACACATAGCAAAACCAAGTGTACGAGTCGATTTGACGTGGAGTGAGAGTCCAGCTGGTGACACCAATACAGCGTTGGTGTCACAACTTCAACACGGTCGGTGGCACTAGCACATTGCGCAAATCGTTGCCATCCGATGTCTCGACGCACCCCTTGTCTCCTTGATCGTGTTCGCTTGGCGTCTCGCTGTCTACCTCTCTAGCTAGCCTGGCTGCTTGCTAGCTCTGTCCCTTCGTCGCTCACTCGCTTACTGCTCGCCCGCGTACGAGAACATGTCCCGCAGAATCGTCTCGTACACGTCGATACCCTTAAGGAACGTGTCCTTGTGCAGACACTCGTTGTGCTCGTGCAGCAGGATCTCCGTGTTGCTCATCGGCGAGAAGCCGAGCGCCGGGACGCCCACTTTGCGCAGGAAGCGGCTGTCGGTGGCCGCGGGGAACACCTCTGTCTCGATCGGGACACCCAGGCGCTGGGGCACAGCCAAAAGACGCACACACCAAGTCAGCTCGTGAATCCATCGCAGCATCTAAGTTCTCAACTGCCACGCCTCGCATCAGCAAGACCGCATAGCCCACTGCTACTACTATCACGCACCTCGCACGAGCCCTTGAAGAGCTTCCACCACACGTTGCTCTCGTCGATCTTGGTCGTGTAGTGCTCGTGCAACGGGTTCGTCCACGGCGTGAACTCCCACGACACACCCTCCGCCGAGCACCACTCGTCCAGCATCGCCTTGAACACACCCATGTCCAGGTTCGGAGAGATGCGCACGTCGAACCCCGCGATCGCAGTCGTAGGAATCACGTTCAGAGCGTGCGTCTTGCCGCCATCCGTCGACACA
>JAASFH010000393.1:0-20300 GCA_023333695.1 Globisporangium yorkense
AGAGAGAGAGAGAGAGAGAGAGAGAGAGAGAGAGAGAGAGAGGGGTGGTGAGAGAGAGGGCCCCTCGTTTGGTTCACCACGTCACTGCCGCGTCACTCCAACGCGACGCACCGTGGCGGGCGGGCTCTTCCCCGTGTCGCTCAGCAGCTTGAGCTGGATCGCGCCGCCTCCTGTCGCCCGCATCCGCACGTGAGACGAGGCGCAGAACAAGTACGCAGCAACAGCAGAGCAGGACGCACCGTCCGTCTGGTGCGCGAAGGCGAAGCGGTCGGCAGCCGCTGCGAGCGCGTTGCCGTCCGCCGGCGCGCGCGTCACCTGCAGCGCGTCGAACGCCTGCTCGCGCGGCAGCGGCCGGCACTCGACGTTGCGGAACTTGCTGGCGGCGCGCGCGTGTTAGTCAGCGAGGAAGACGGAGTTCGTTGCGAGCAGGTGGCTGCGGCGCGCACCTCGCGTGGAAGGCGAAGCGCGGCGGCATCTTCTTCCTCGTTCGCGCTGACGTTGTCGTCAGCAAGCTATTAGGCACGCATCTTTGCAGCGAATCGCACTTATTCGACTTCGCACTGTATGCTCCTCCTCCCAAGCTCGAAGTTCGGTGGTCAAGAGGTCAGAAGAGCAGCAGGAGGAGCTCATGCGGCGCGGCGTCTGGCGCTGCGCTCTGCGGCACGCGGCAGCTCCGCTCCCCTCCTTACCACCAGCGCCAGCACTGACTCCCGCGCTCACGCGGGCGCTCAGCCGCGTCGCGCAGCCGCGCCGTCTGCGCCACCACCTGCAGCCGTCGCCGCCCGCATCGCCTTCTGCTGGCGCCGCCGCCACTGCCACCGCGCAGAAGAAGGCACCACGTCTGCGCGTCGCGGACCACCACGTGGCGGCGCTGGTGGCGCGGCGCACGACGCCGGCGGACTTCGTGGTCGCGTGTCGCGCACTCGCCGCGAAGGACCCGGTCACCGTGCTCGCCGCCACCGACTTGCACGCGTGGAACCTCGCACTGCAGCACCGGCTCGTGCAGCACGACGTGGCCGGCGCACGCGCGCTGCTGGCGCTCGTCGGCAGCTTCGACGCGGAGAACACGAGCACGCAGCTCTGGACCGACCTGCTCTTCACGCTGCTGCGCCAGCAGCACTCGGCGCTCAGCGACGGCAACGAGATCATGCGCCTGCTCGATGCGCTCTGCGACAAGTGCGGCACCGACTTCGTCGCGCAGATGCTCGTGTCGGTCGTGAACGGCTGCGCGAACATCAAGATGTTCGCCCAGGCGCGCTTCCTCGTGCTCTACCACCTGGAGCTCGGCGCGGAGGCGCCGCTGCCGCCGCGCATTGTCGGGACTCTCGTGTCTGCGATGTCTGCCAAGCACCACCACGCAGACGTGATCGACTTCACGACGGACCTCTTCAATCACCCGCGCTTCCGGCTCGAGGACTTCCAGCAGCAGGGCTTCATCGCGCTCTTCCGGAGCCACGCGCTCGCGAACGAGCCGCCGACCCGCGCTGTTGCCTATTTCCTCAAGTGGTTCCAAGCCAAGTCTGCGGATCTGACAGCGCACAGAGAGGCGGTAGCTGGTGGTGGCGCGAGCAGGAGCACGCTCAAGACGACGCAGCACGCGTTCGAGCGCGTGTTCGGCGCGGCGATCCAGTGCTGTGTCGAGACGCAGCACCCCCGGTTGGCGCTACGCTGCTACGACGCGATGCTGCTTGAAGCTGGCGACGGTGCCGAGGGCTCGACGCGCGTCATCCCGGTCGACGAGAATATCTACGTGAACGTACTGAAGGCGTGCGTGGCGCAGTCGGACGCGGCGATGTTCAAGGACGTGTACCGCGCGATGGTGAGCGACGGCGTGGCGCGCGGCCCCGGCTTCGGCTCGGCGATCCGCTTCTGCACAACGACGCTGGACTCGCAGTTTCTCGAGGAGGTACTCGAGGACGCGTTCGCGCTCGAGGACGCGCTACGAGGGTCATGGATGCTCGCGGTGGAGCAGTACAACGACGCGCTCGGGTGCTTCGCGACCACAAGGCAGTTCGACCTCGGGAAGGACCTCTTCGCGCGGATGACGCAGAACCCGTTCATCGTGCCGAACCAGGTGACGATGCTCGAGGTCGTGGAGAACCACCGCGACGCGTCGTTCTCCGAAGTGTTCCACATCATGGAGCTCTTCCTCGAGTGGGAGCTGTGTCCGGACCTGAAGGTATTCACGTCGCTGCTCGCGACTTGTGCGCGGCGCCGTCTTGTCGGCGACGCAGTGGCGCTGGTGGACGCCATGCAGGCGCAGGGCATCGAGCCGGACGTGAAGACGTACACGGTGATCGCGTTCGTGTACGGTACGCACGCGGACGTCGGTGGCATCGTGGGGATCCTCGAGACGATGGCGACGAAGGGAGTCGCGACGGACCAGTTGTTCTTCGAGTACGTCATGAACGCGCTCTACGGCGCGAGCGGCATCGACGTGTGCTTCTCGCTCTTCCGCGAGATGCGCGTGGCGAACCTGCCGGTGCCCGAGGGTCTCTACGGCGCGCTCGTGGACGTGGGCACCCGCGCGGGACTCGTTGAGCGCACGCTGCACATCGCGTACAACATGGAGTGCGACGGCTTCGCGCTCTCGTCGCAGCGCATGCAGGCGCTCATTGCGCGGTGCGAGTCGACGGCGGAGCTCAACGAGCTGATACGCACGTTCGTGCTGCTGCACCAGGGCTACCAGTCGGAGGGCGAGCCACGCTTCGACGCCGAGGCCTACGAGTCCCTCATCGAGCTGCTCGCGCGCTTCTCCAAGAAGGACATGATCCCGAAGATCAGGAAGCTCGCCGAGGACGCTGGCCACGCGCTCGAGCCTTGACAAGCGAAGGGGTGAGAGGCGAACCAATCTAGAGTGTATGTGCAATGACCTGCGTCGCCATGGGCTTCGCTCGGCGGTCTGTCGGTCTACGAGGTGGACGAGATGCGCGTGGCACTTCGCGTGGCGTTCGCGCTATGGTGGCTGTTGCTGTAGAACCCTTCGAACACCCGGTGCTGCTGCTGCTTCTTCAGCTGCTTGATCGCGTCGTCGAGCTCCGCGTTGAGCTTGTCGGCGTCTCTCAAGCGTCGCGACTCGATCGTCTCCCGTTGCGCGCGCTCTCTCGCTTGGAGTCCGTCGGGAGCGATGTGGTATTGCGTCTTGAACGCCATGTCGTCCACCGCGCGCAAAATGCGATCGACGCAGATCTGGACGCGCGGCAGGTAGAGCTGGGACACCACGACGTGTACGTGTTCGATGTGCAGGTGGCACAGCACCGGCACGAGCCGCACGATGTTGTCGATGACGTTCGACTGCAGTGAAGCACACGCAGAGCCAGCGTTAGGCGTGTGTGTAGGCACTTCAAGCTCGATACTGTCGCCATGCGAGCGCACCGCTGAGCAGTTCATGACGATGTGGTGCGGGGAGATGCCGGCGGCTGCGAGCGCGTTGCGGATCGCCTCGCACTCCAGCACGCCGTCGTTGCCCAGCTCGTCCGCCACTGGGATCTGGTCGTAGCATTCAAGCCCATAGTTAGCTAACTCCCCACCAATCAACCGACCAACCTCAGCTTGCATCCGCCTACGAGGTAGCAGTGCGCGTTCGCCTGGCGCTCGGCGTACGCGCGCGTGACGTCCCAGTACAGTTGGCTCGCGTGCTCGACGTGGCTGGCGACGCACGCGTTCACTTCGCCTCTAGCGGTCAGCGGGCCGGCGCCGACCACGAGAATCGCTTGGCTGGCGTTCGAGACGTCGGTGGTGGCGGCTGCATCGCTGTCCTCCGGGATGGGTCCGAGGTTCGGAGAGACCGCCGGGTGGCGCGGCGCCTGATGCTGCGGCTGCACGCCGTCGAACGCGAGGCTCTGGCGGAAGAGGTCGAGGCCCGCGGCGGCGAAGAGCTTGGCGGCGCGCGCGTGTTCGGCCGCCTGGCGGTTGCGGCGCAGCGAGTCTTGCGGCAGGAAGGTCGCGAGTCGCAGTGGCCGCGGCACCGACTTCGGCACGGGCGGTGGCGCAGCTGCTGCTGCTTCTGCGGAGGAGGAGAAGGAGGTGCCGTCGCTGGTGCGCTCGAGCGCGAGCGGGTGGCGCCGCGCGCTACCGGTGGACGCGCGCCGCTGCTGCATGGGGTCTACTGGAAGTCTTCGGGAAGTAGACGAATGTCGCTTCGCGAGAAGTAGCGTTGAAGTTCTGAACGTAGTAATAAAAAGTAACAAACAAAGAGCTACTTCAGAGGAACCTGAAAGGGCGTGAGAGCATTTCTCTATTCGAAAGAGGAGAAGCTGACGATGCGTGGTGGTGCTGGTGATGAAGACGAGCGCGGCGGCGGCGGCGGCGGCAGCCTGGACGACGTGGACCCGTTCTTCATGGCCCTGCTGCGCTCGCGCCAGCGCCGCTTTGCCGAGTGCGTCGACATCTGCACGGAGATCCTGGCGGTGAACCCGTATGACCAAGTGCGCCTTCCGAGCATGCATGCGGCTGTGGCGTTACGTGAGTTCCTTATTGACTGTGATCACGTACTCTCTCACTCTCTTGCTCATATACTCCTAAACAGGCGGCGTGGGTGACCAAGACTAAGGCGCTGACGGCGCAGAGCTACATCGACGACTCGGAGCTCGAGGAGGACGGCGCCGCCGACCTGCTTATGGATGACAACGTCATGGCCGCCATGCCGCGGCCAGGTACATCGCTCAACCGGCCGAACACCAAGGCGAGCGCGAACGGTGACCCGAGCGTGCGTCCCATGACGTCCACGGGTCGCCCGCTGAGCGGCTTTGCACGACCAGGCACGAGCTCCCGCCCAGGCACGGGCAGCATGTCCATCGACCGCGCACTGCAAGGCAACCGCCCCGGCACGTCGCGGCCGCCGACGACACTCGGGCGCCAGATCCGTCTCGGCACGGCGTCCATGCAGGCAGCCGACACCGGCGTCTTTATCGACGTTAACCGCCTTGACTTCAAGCGGTACGCGGCGCGGCCGGCGATCGCCAAGGTGCTCGTAGACTACCTGCTGTACTACGAGCACAACCCGCGCAAAGCGCTGGAGCTCGCGGCGGAAGCCACTGTCGCGGTCGACTACAAGGACTGGTGGTGGAAGGCGCGCCTGGGCAAGTGCTACTACCAGCTCGGGCTCTTCCGCGACGCCGAGAAGCAGTTCGAGTCGTCGCTGCGCAACCAGGAGATGGTCATCACCGTGCTCGAGCTCGGCAAGGTGTACTTGCGGCTGGACCAGCCCAACACGGCGCTGGACCGGTACGAGACGGCGCGCAGCAAGTTCCCGGGCGACACGCACCTGCTCGTCGCGAGTGCGCGTGTGCACGACATGCTCAACAACGTGGAGAAGAGCGTGGAGGTGTACAAGGACGTGCTGGCGCTCGACGCGTCCAGCATCGAGGCCATCGCGTGCCTCGCATCCAACTTCTTTTACACGGACCACCCGGAGGTGGCACTGCGCTACTACCGGCGCCTGCTGCAGATGGACGTGAATAACGCCGAGCTCTGGTGCAACATCGGGCTCTGCTGCTTCTACGCGGCGCAGTACGACATGACGCTCTCGTGCTTCGAGCGCGCGCTCGCCATGGCGTCGGACGACACCATGGCCGACATCTGGTACAACGTCGGGCAGGTCGCAGTGGGCATCGGCGACCTCGGGCTCGCCTACCAGGCCTTCAAGATCGCCGTCTCGGTCGACAGCAACCACGCCGAGTCGTACAACAACCTCGGTGTGCTCGAGCTGCGCAAGGGCAATCTCGACCAGGCGCGCGCCAACTTCCAGCTCGCCGAGTCGCTCGCGGGCTTCATGTTCGAGTCGAGCTACAACCGCGGTGCGTCCTCGTTCGTCACGCCTACCGTAGCTGCTCGGGAGGACTGACACCTCTCCTCTTTCTCTCTCTCTCTTGCTGTCCATGCGCCTGGCAGCACTGCTGGCCTACAAGGTCGGCGACTTCCACGACTCGTTCACCAAGGTGAACGCGGCGCTGGCAACGCACCCGAGCCACAGCGACTCGCTCGAGCTCAAGAAGCAGCTCCAGCACTTCCTCACGCTCATGTGACGCAGAATGACGCTGACAAACGACGCCGCCTGATCCAACGAGCATTGCAGTTCAATAGAAAAAACAAATGGCGAGCAGCAGGTGCTCGGCTCCTCCGCCCGTCTGCCCGCTCTCTTGCTAGCTACGCCGCGCTCACGGACGCCCACGGTGGCGCCCTCCACCAGCGCCTCTCCGCCGACCGCTTACAGAAAGTAGTCCGGCGTGCGCTTCTTCTCGTTGAACGTGCTGTCGCGCGGCGCCGGGTCGAACTGGATGAACTTGCACGTGTCGTACACCTTGTCGCCGTTGCGGTCGCACATGACCTCGTCGATCTCCATGAGCGCCGCCTGGTTGCCGCAGCGGTAGCAGTAGTTGGGCGCGCTGAAGATCGTGACGACGCCGCGGTTGTGCGTCCACTGGTACCCTTCCATCACGAGCTGGTGCGCGCGCGCGATGAACGTGAGCCCGTTGCTGCGCTTGAACTGCTCCGTGATGTCCTGGCCGAACGTGTAGCCGGCACCGCGCGGCGAGATACCCCAGCCGCAGCGGTCGTCCGGGTCCGACCACACAAGGTCGCACATCGGCCCCTCGTGCGGCACCTCCTGCACGCGGTCGAGCGCACGCGCGTGATCGAGCGTGTCGATGGACGGCGAGAGGCCGCCGTGCATGCAGAACACGCGGTTCTCGATGAGCGCGGTCATGGGCAAGTGGTCGAAGAGGTCCGTGAAGTACTTCCACACGTTCGCGTTGCCGTACTTGCGCAGACACTCGTCGTAGAAGCCGTAGACCTGCGTGATCTGGCGCGACTCGTGGTTGCCGCGCAAGATCGTGATGCGCTCCGGGTGGCGCACCTTGAGCGCCACGAGCAGCGTCACGCTCTCGAGCGAGTAGTAGCCGCGGTCCACGTAGTCGCCCATGAAGAGGTAGTTGGTGTCCGGGCACGCGCCGCCTATTCTGAAGAGCTCGAGCAGGTCGTAGAACTGCCCGTGGATGTCACCGCACACGGTCACGGGGCACCGCACGGGCTGCACGTTCGACTCGGCGGCGAGGATCTCCTTCCCCTTCTGGCACAGCTCGTAGATCTCCGTCTCCGTGAGGTTCTCGGCGCGGCGCAGGCGGTCGATCTGCGCGTCCAGCGCGCGCATCTCTCCGCGCGAGTCCATGGCGGCGGCAGCGGCGGCGGCGGCTGAGGGCGAAGGGGTGGGGGAGGAGGAAGGGCACTTACACACACGCGCACACGCACGCACGCGAGCGAAGCTGCCGGCTGCTTCCTTGCTGGTTGGCGAGAAGGGAGCGAAGGGGAGGAATGAGGCTTCGAGCACACGACGACGGACCAGCGGCAGTACTGGAATGCACGCTTCAAATGAGACACAATAAGAAAGTGAGGCTCGACTTGCTGGATACAAAATCACAGGAGCAAGTCGAATGCAAAAATGCGAATCGATAGTGAACAAAGAGTGGGTGAAAAAAGAACAGCTCGAAACAAACATTCTGCACACTAATAATTTTCGCGGACTTGGCTCGTTTTCTCTGTTTGAATGGGGAATGTTCCCAAATCTCGGAACATTCTCACTTCACACAGTCATAGTGAGTTAAGAGCGGAAAGACAGAGTAATCGCATCCAGCTCTACCAAGCACTTACTCCCGATCTTGAAGCGATGCACAGCCACGATCTCTCTCTCCAACCCAAGCGCTCGCTTGGTCTTCTCCTGTGCCCTGCTAACAAGCTAGCTCGTCTTCTAAGTACTGCTAAGTAGTCTTCGCAAGTGGTGTAAGAACACCATCAACTATTTCAAGGGCATCGACCCCATGAGGCCACAGAAACGACTTCGTGCTGAGAGCCGCCGCCGCAAGCGCCGACCACCACTTGCACCACACGCACGCACGACGCCACGGAAGGCCACCAAGCACCGAGATCCACCGCCCAGCAAAAGCGACGACCAGAGCCATGTCCAGCAGCCGGAAAGCCCACTATGCGCCGAAGCGCGACCAGGACACGTTCGAGGAGCTCTCGGGCAAACTCACGGCCGATCTACGCGCGCACGTGCGCTTCATGGTGCGCCTTGCCCTCTTGAGAAGCGTGCGCTTCGCGTCGTATCGCTGACGCAAGGTCTCTGGTACATGCAACCAACCAACGTGCAGGCGGACTACCCCGTGCTCTCGGACGACTGGAACAAAATGGCCGAGCAGATCGGACGCATCGGCGACATCACGGAGATGGTTGCCTGCTGCTGCATCGCTCTCTGCACAGTTATTTCTGAGAGCTGTCGACTGACTGCGAACTTGCGTACGCGCCCTGCACGTATACTGTTACTTGAAACAGGAGCGCTCACTGCCCAAGCAGCAGGACGCGACGCTGTGGGAGTGCGAGGAGATTGCGTTGAGGTGAGACACTCGGGCAAGTCTACGAGCATCGATGGCGCGAAAGTGCTCAGTCCTTCTCTTCGGCTGCAGGTACCTCCTGGAGGACGGCAAGCTGAACCTGTGTCTGCGGAACCTGGTGGACTACAACGACTACCTCAAGCGCATGATTGAGCGAGGGCCAATCAAGGTGCGATTGCGATGCTTCACGGACACGGAGTTGCTCCGTCTAATGGTCCACTCGCTTGCACAGGACTCGACGATGGAGCTGATGCAAAAGTTCGAGCGAGGAATGGGCTTGACGCTCAAGAACGCGTGGCTGCACGCCGAAGCCGTCCAGGTTCGCTTCCGATTGTTTGCTCCATGCGCTCTTGCGCATACTCACGATGCTCCTGTTGTCCAGACGACCGACATCCCGCTTCTGATCGAGTACATCCACAGCATCTTTAGCTACTGTCTCGAGAACCCAGATGTACGTACGCGCACAACACACAACCGCTCCTCCGCCTGACCCCAAGAGCTCTTTTGCACTGATGTTGGCTGCGCCAGTACCTCGCCGACAAGAAGATGGACAACAGCCAGGAGATCACGGTCATCCACTTTCTGCTCGGACTGTGCAAGCAACTCGACTCGATCGACGAGTCCCGGTGCGTCCTCGCTCGCTCACCGCTTTAGAGTGGGATGTAATGCGTTTGACTCGGTGTTCTGTGTTGCTGCTGCTGCAGGATCATGCCGCTGATCATGGAGAAGCGCATCTTCTCGCTGCTGGCGATGCACCTCAGCGCGAACATCCACTTGCTCAGTGTAAGTCCTGATAGCCACGTAAGTCTGCTGGCTCACTTGCTCGTTCGTGTTCCGCTCGCTTGGGCTTCACTTTGTGTGTACTCGTCGCGCGTTGCATGCGTTACTCACTCGTGGTGTGTGCCATCCGCCTCGTTCCAGTCGGCAGACATCGATGTCGGCGTCGAGGCGCTTGCGCTGCTGTGCGCGACCGAGGACTTTCAGTCCCACTCGGTGCGTCTCGATATTCGCCTCTGTCCACTGCATTGCATTGCGTTGCGCTACTTTGTCTTACTACTCTTTTCGACCTCCCGCCTCAGGATCGCTACGTGGACTCGCGTGAGACCGAGGCGGCGCTGCTCGCGCTCCGAGGTTCGAGTGCATTGGTCTTTGCAAGGACAGCGAGTCTGCTGATGCGGATCTGACTCTTCTCTCTCGCGGCTGATGCTGCGTTGTATTGCAACAGACGAGTACTTGGACAACGCAGCGGAGGACGCGGATGCACGCAAGCGCCTGCGTCCGCTGCTGGATGTCATCCGCCGGATCAAGCACCGAAAGTGAGCTTGGTGCAGAATGGGTGGTCCACGCCAGAAGCTGATGGAGGCACATTGGACATTTCCCACATCTCTGCATATAAATGCAAGTCACTTTGCCATCCACAAATCCATTCGATGTTATTATTCTGGTAGTGACAAAAGTGAGGATGTTGTCAAATGAGCTTCTCATTATCAAAATCAATTGATTGCTCACTCACGAGCACCGAGCGAGAGCCTTGCGGGGCGGCGCGCGACGCCGGACGCCCATGAGCGCGCCCGAGCCGACCACGTACTCGCTGCTGCTCACGAGCATGTGTTTGGCGCTGCTGCTCTTCCTCCTCACGCGGCTCGCGGCGTCGTTGCGCCGGCGCGACAAGCTGCTCTCGTGGTCCACGAGCTTCCACGCGCTCTGCCTGCTCTGGACCGTCGTGCGCGCCGCCTACTGGATCCTGCTGCAGACGCGCGCGCAGCTGCCGTACCTGGCACTCTACCTGCTCTACTGGGTGCCGACGCCCATCCAGTTCGCCAACTTCTCGCTGCTCGTGCTCTTCTACATCCAGGTGCTCACGGGCGAGCGCTGGCGCAAACGCTGGCGCGCCGTTTGCCTGCCACTCTACCTCTTCATGACCGTCTCCACGGCCACGTTCACCGCCGTCTGGGCCTTCAACTCGTCCAACGACCTCTCGAACGCCGACGCCTTCGGCGACGAGTACGATCAGGAGTTCTACAAGGTCTCCTACGTGCGCGTGCAGCTCGCGTATTCGGCCGTGTCGTTCTTCCTGCTCAGCGGGCTCTTCGGCTTCTTCGGCTGGAAGATGGCGAACGTGAGTGGCTTCGTGCGCGGTGGCGGCACGACACGTGAGAGGCGCTCACGCTCGCTTGCTTGGATGGTGGTGACCAGGTCGAGAGCTGGAAGCGGCGGCGGATGCTCGTCTCCAAGCCCCGGGTACGCCTGCAGCCAGCTGGGGATGCCGCCGCGAACCGCAGCTAACCTCAAGCCGTGATGTTCTTGCTGTCGCTCCCGTCCAGAGCCTCGCGATCTTCAACTTCCTGCTCTTCCTCATCTTTTTCACGCGCTCCGTGCGCGACCTCGCGACGTCGCAGAGCTGGCTCGTGAGCATCTGGAACCCGCTCGACATGAACGGTCGCGTCACGACGTTCGCGTACTTCGTGTTCTTCTGCTTCTGGGAGTTCCTGCCGACCGTGCTGCTGCTCTGTCTGATCACGTCGAAAGCCGGAGGAGTCGGAGGTGTGTGTGTGTGTGGCGCTCTGCATTCTCGTTAGCAAGGCTCTCACTGCTTTCCTCTCTCCTCTCTCTCGTCTCCTAGCGCCGCGACACGGGTCCTCGCACAGCCAAAAGAAGCTCCCGGACTTCGGCATCTTCCACATCATCAACTCGGGGGACAGAGGCGAGGGCAAGCTGCTCGCGGCGAGTCCGATGGTGAGCTCGTACGGCACGGCATCGGGCGACGCGAGCGAGGGGCATCCTCGCTGGACCCACGGCGGCGACCTCTTCCAGGACCCGCTGCGGTATGACTCGGACGACGGCACGGGACCGTCTCCGCACCAGTTTCCGAGCAGCTTCAACAGCGACGCGAGCAGCAGCGCCGCAGGGGCGTCGTACGAGCGGCGGCTGTCCGCGACATCTCCGTTCGTGTGAGAGCGTCGAGGTGCGTCCGCGCCGCAGGATAGCTAGGAGGGGGTTGGACAAGTGGAGTGCGGAGAGAGGCAGCGGTCGACACGGACGAAGTGCGGCGCTGGGGACGAATGCAGCAGCCATCTGACACACCTCACAGGCGTCCGTCTTGTCTCGTCACTTCCTCGCGCGCGCGGCCGACCGACTCGCTGCTGCTACTGGTTGCTGCTGCGCTTGGGCGGCGCGGCCAGCACGACTGGCAGCCCACTCAGCGACATGCTCACGCTCGCGCTCGGACCAGCGCCGCCAGTTCTCCGCCCGCCGTATCCGCCGCTGTTTCCTCGACGCAGCACGGGCGACGCCGGCTCCGTCGCGAAGTACACGCCGCCGTCGGTGTGGCTCTCGGGCAGAGCGAACTCGGCGGTGTCAGTGGCGGCCATCCCACCGTCCAGCGATCCCCTGGACGACGGAGGCGACTGCTGCTGCTCAGCGGCGTCTGGCGCGTAGCTCTGCGTGCCGTTGATCTTCGCGAATACGAGACGCAGCACGCGCTCACGCTCTTCCCACGTGAGCTGGCGGAGATCCACCTTGTCGCCGACGTGGCGCGCACCACCAGCAAGCGCCGCATTCGCAGCAGACGACGCCAACGGCCCCGCAGCTGTGCTGGTCGGACTCCCGAGCTTCGGGAAACGCAGACTCGTCGCCATTCCCCGCATGCCTTGCGAGCGCTTCACCTCGAGATGGTACCGCTCGAGCTCCAGGTCGTGCTGCCGCTTGCGCTCGTCCTGGATCTCGCGCTTCACGCACTCGAGCGCGTCGAGGAAGAACTGCTCGACATCCGTGCGCTGGTCGAGGATCGTCTGTGCGAGCCGCCGCAGGTTGCGCAGCTCCTTGTTCTTGAGCCGCAGCAGCCGCCGCAGCCCATCCGCATCCAGCGCGAGCTCCTCCAGCTCGCGGCCGTTCTTGGACACCTCGACGTGCTTCTCGCGCTCGGCCGCGGCGAGGCTCTCGGTCATCTTCTTCTCGAGCTCCTTGATCGCCGCGCGCAGCTGCTTGATCTCGCGCGCCTGCCGCTGCGCCTGGCCCGCGTACTCGGCCTCCTTGGCGGTCGCGATCTGCAGCTCCATGGAGTACTTCTTGGCGCGCGCCTCGAAGTCGCACTTCTCCCTCTGCAACTCCTCACTCATCTGCAGCTGGAAGCGCAGCTCCTCGCCCATGCGCCGGTTATCCGTCACGATCTTGCGCGTGTCGGCGTCGAGGCCGTTGCGCGCGTCCTCCTTCGCCTGCTGCTTGACGATCTCGATGCGCTTCTCGTGCTCCTTCTGCAGCCGCGCCTTCTCCTCGAGGAACTTGCGCTCGAGGTCGCGCGCGAGGTCGTGGCCGCGCTCCTTCTCCGTGTGCAGCGCGCTCTCGAGCTCCTGCATCTTGGCATGCACGGTCTCCTTCATGTCCTTGAACATCTCGAGCTGGGTGAGCTCCTCCTTGAGGAAGAACACCTGCTCCGTCAAGCTCTCCTCCTTCGACGAGTAGCTCTGGTGCATCTGCTGGTACGCCGCCTCCTTAGCCGCCAACGTGGCCTCGACCTCGAGCGCGTGGCTCAGCTTGGCCGCCGCGAGCTCCTCCGTGAGCTTCGTGAGCTGCTTGTCCCGCGTCTGGATCTCCTTCTGGAAGTACGACACGAACTCGTGCGTCTCCTGCTCGCGCTTCTCGTGCCGCGCGCGCAGGGTCTCGTTCTCGGCTTGCAGCAGCAGCATACGGCCACTGAGGAACTCGATCTTCTGCAGATCCCCTTGCCGGTTGAAGAGCTCCATCGCGGTGGCCGGCGTGGCGTCCGTGGCCCCCACGGGCTCTGCTGCTGCCGCATTCGGGTCCTTGTCACCAGCTGCATCCGCTGCCGTCGTCTCCATCCTTCGAGCTTCGTCGGCGGCGGCAGCGGCAGCGGCAGCGCGCGTGAAGAAGAGTCGAAGACTGGTATTCATAGGTTGAGCGTCATCAGGCCAGCAATAGCCGTCACGCCCAGCATGGCGTCAACGACAGCGAGTGAAGTGTGGTCGCTCGCTTGCCGGGTGTGTCTCTATTGCGGATGCATTAGATGAAGAGATGGGTAGGCAGCTGTCGAGCCGCCTCAGATGCCCTTGTTGTACGAGACGACGTCGACCCGCTGGCCGTCCTTGCGCGTCGCCGACGCGAGCTCCGGCTCGAGGTACTTGAGGTGCACCTGCGCGGTCTGGCGGAAGAGCCCGAACGTCACGGGGACGGAGAACTGGATGGCCGTGCCCACGAGGCCGAGCAGGATTGGCACGCGCAACCACGGGTTGCGCGTCAACAGTGGCTTGGCCTCCAGGCGCCGCATGAGGAGCGGCGGCACGATGAGGATCGGCGCCGCGGCGAAGATGCGACCGGCGATGCACGACGCGACCGCGAGCGCGCCGGCGCGCTTGCTCTTGCCCACGAGGTCGCCGTTCTCGTCGTAGACGTGCACACCCTTGAGGTACTCGCTCTGGCGCATCACCGCGAGGTTGAGCAGATCAGCCGCCGCGACGGCCGCGAACGGACCCATGCGCGCGACCACAGGCTGCCACGCGGCGTTCTGCATCGTGCGAGCCCAGCGGCGGATGCCGAGCGACGCCGCCACCGAGCTCGCGGTCGCGCCGATGTACGCGACGACGCGCTGCTCCGCCGTGTCCTCGTTCGACGCGTTGCGGTTCGCGTAGTAGTGCAGCGCGTTGTACGTCTGGTTGAGCCACTGCGCGAAGATGGTCTGACGCGTCGTGGCCGCGAGGAGCATGCCGCAGTCCACGATCACGTTCATCGGCACGATCATCGACACGCGCAGCGGCGTGAGCACGGGCTCGCCTATCGAATGAGTGTGAGTAGATGGAGTTAGAGAGCGATCGAATGTGTGTGCGTGTGTCAGGAACACATGGCCAAACGAGCGAACAGCGTGGTGCGCGACTCGGCGCCGCACCTGTGTCCGGGTGCACGATCGCGCGCTTGATCTTGATCGCGCGCTCATACTCGGCCGCGTCCACAGTCGTCCCCGCCTCTGCCACAGCACAAGCAGCCACATACACCCGCACACACACGCAGTAGCGTCAGAGCGGAGAGACTAGCAGCGAGAGCTCCTCGCATTACGCGAGCACCTCTGGCGGCCACGAGCGCGAGCGCGTCCTGCAGCGCGTGGTCGGTTGTGAGCGCCGTGCGGAAGTCGAGCTGGTGGAAGGTCTTGCGCACGCGGCCCCAGTACGTGGCCTCGTCCGGGTCCGCGAGCTTCCCGCGCGGCGCGCCGCCACCGCCGCCCATCGCGAGGTCGAGGAGATAGGAGAAATGGCTGCGCAAGCATGTTTTGACACGCAAAATACTGGTGGTCGTCTGCAAAGTACGAATCCGGATACTTATCTGGATACTCGTCCTCGTCAGCTTCCAAGATCCGACATATGCGCTCGGCATGCACGGCATGCACGACATGCTCTCTCTCTCTCTCTCTCTCTATGACGCTGCCGACGTCGACCAGGGCACTGCCATAACCCTTTTCATCTATGTACGTTAGCACAGCGAGCGGTCCCCTCCCTTCTTCCCGCCTGCTGCTGCTGCTGCTCGGCGTCTTCGGCCCCGCCGCCGTGACCTCCCCGTGCGCTGCTATCTCCTGCTCTACTCGGCTTTCGCCTTGTGGCTGCTGCTGCTGCTCGCCTTCTTCTTCCCCGACAGCACGTAACGCTCGATGAAGAACTTGAGGAAGAGCGCAAAGTAGCTCGAGTACATGATGATGCCCCACTTGAGGTTTTCGCGGTCCACGGCGCAGTCCACGCCCGAGTGGATGTAGTACGTCGCCAGCGAGCACACTGCCACGCCGACCACCATCTGGAGCACACACACATACGCGGATTCGTTAGTTCAGGCGATCAAGAAGCGCATTCCCTCACGCGACATCGACGCGCACCTGGCTGAGCTGGAAGACGGTCACCGCGAGCGCCCAGCGAGGGCGGTACCCCATCGCCGTGAGGAAGTAGTAGAAGTACATGATGGCGTGCACGGTGTAGTTCATCGCGACAAAGTACAGACCGCTGCATTCATCCAAGCATGTACAGAGAGAAGGCGTTCGGTCAGATCCGCGCTGCTCCCGCTACCGCGCTTCACCAGCTTAAGGCAGCAAGCACAGCACACACAAGCACATACCTCGCAGACAGCGTAGCGAACGCGTGCCAGCAGAAGAGCAACACCGTGATGTGGTGGTACCAGTGCAGGAAGATCAGCGGCTTCTTGCGCAGCACGATGAAGAGCGTGTCGACGAGCTCCGGCACCTGCAGCAAGCAGTGAGCAAACAGTGAGCTTCTCGAGTTATCATGAGGCTGGCAGCAGCCGTCCCGCCATCACCGCCACACAGGTACGCACCTTGGAGAAGATGAAGAGCGTGACCCAGAGCCCCACGGGACCGTTGCCGTAGTGCGGCGTCGGTGGCGTGCACACCGAGTTGTACACGCCGCGGCGGTAGATCGTGTTGAGCAGGAACGGCGCCGTGCGCAGGCAGCCGATGAAGCTGAAGGTTGCAAGGAGGAGGTTCCAAAGCGCGAGCGGGCTGCAGCATCACGACACGAGCAAGAGAAGTGGTGTCAGCGCTCGATTCCTCTCTCTCTCTCACTCTCTCTCTCTCTCTCTCTCTGGCCAGTTGCTGCCTCTCTTCCGCCGTCACGTACATGCGCAGGTCGAAGGGCTTGCGGTCCTTCATGACCCAGCGGCCTCCGAAGCACATGCTGGCGTAGCACGCGCAGAGCACGAGCGCGTGGCCCATGGACTCCCAGCAGAACTCGGGCTGCCACGTCAGCCTCTGCTCAAAGGAAGCAAGCAGCAGCGGTGAGTCATCACTATCTAAAGAAAGCAAAGTGTGCGGGTGTCGCATGCACATCAAGCGCGTGCGTGTCGAGGACGCAGGAGGACGCACCCACTGGTTCTCCCACTCGAACGGGTAGAGGAACGAGAGCGCAGGGATCTCCTCCGCGAGCTGCGGCGTGTGGAGCGTCGCGGCCATGGCTGCTGGTGCTTTTTCAGTCGGCTGGTGCGCTGGCGGGCGAGAGCTTCGGCGACTCGGCGGCGGCAGATTCGCGAATGAGGCGGAAGCTCGCTCGAGGAGGAAGAAGAGTGCAGGGCTGGGTGGCGCGCTGGCTCGGTCTCACGCTCTCAGGCCCCTGCGGTTCTAACGTGCTGACCTTTTCGCGCTCGAAAGGCCACTCGGGTGGCTCGCCACCGACCGGCTGGTGGCGCGCCGGCGTCAAATCAAGTATCAAGAGTGGGAGAACGCGCGATACACTTGCAGAAACACTGTTTTGGAGATCCAAAGCGATCCAAGGACGACGACTGCGTTCGTGTCGAGGTGGATCATGCATGGCGGCGCGGTGCGCTCTTGTTTGAGCCTGCACGCGCACGGCAGGGCGTGTTTGCTGCAGCATCGGCGGCGTGTGTCCACCATTTTTGAAAGCAGCATTACAGGTGCAAAAGTCTTTGGCGATCGCACGACCGATTTGTCTCGCACAAAGAGTGGCCGGATGACGCCAAAACACGGCGCTCTGTTTGAGACACTCGAATACAGTGAGGCTAGCGCCACCGTCTGCAGACGCACGAAGCCCTGTTATGAAAAAAGAGAGCCAGCTGATCACCACCAACAGCATCGCGCCTCGTGCAGCACAATCAACACGCCGCCATTCACAGCATGAACATCGTGCTGCTGCAGGGACTATCTCCTCCTCTATGTGTGCGCCATCGAGCGAAGGTCGCCGCGGAGGTGCAGATCAGCGTGTCAAGCAAAAAGGTGTGCACAAAACAAGACGAGAGTTTTTTCACAAAAAACGAAGAAAACTGTGGGATGATCACGATTGACTGGATTTCTTCACTACCGATCAAAACACGTACTAGTACTTCCTGATTTTTTCACTATTCAACTTGAAACAGACAGCGAAATGGTGTGGTGCACCCCATCAAATGGCGTAATCAATATTAAATCCGGCGTAAACATTTTTGCATCCTTTGATGATC
The DNA here is from genome assembly GCA_023333695.1 of Globisporangium yorkense. Taxonomy (NCBI): domain Eukaryota; phylum Oomycota; class Peronosporomycetes; order Pythiales; family Pythiaceae; genus Globisporangium; species Globisporangium yorkense. Next base: position 17,346 of record JAASFH010000393.1, read on the forward strand.
ACACGCCTGAGTGTCCATTTCACATGGACGCTTTTCCTTTGATCCAATGGAGTGTCCACTTCAAATGCACGCTTTCGCGCGATGCTTGTCAGGTCGCGCGGCGTGACAGCGAGTCAAAGCGCGTGTTGCAGCGTTGCAGCAATCTCAAAGCACGTCAAAGGCACGTCGGAATGTCGTGACTTTTAGATAGCTCTCGTCGAAACGACACAAGTCGACCGATGCAGCGCCGCCTCCGCCGAGGCGCGGCGACGACAACAGCAGGGCTGCTGCTGCTTCTGCTGCTCTTTCCTACTGCGCGCGCCCAGGTGTGCCTTCTATCGCTCAGGAACTCGTCCAATCTCTATGAACAACACGCTCACGCCGCTCATCTTCACTGCAGGTCACGTACCCAAAGGTCAAGCCCGTGCAAGTCGGTGCGAGCTCACTCCCCCCACTTATCAGTCCTCACTCGACGGACTTTCATGCGCCGACACTCTCTCTCGCTCACTCTACAACAACGCTTCACGTCATCAGGGTGCCAGCCGCAGCACGTGGAGCAGTGCCGCCTCGGCTGCCCCGCACAATACCACGACGTGCACCGCTACCTCTGCCCGTGCTACAGCAAACTCGCGCAGTGCCTCGTGGAGATCGGCTGCTCCATGAAGCAAAAGGTTGACATTTTCGCGTTCTGCACGCGCAAGGGCTACTGCAAGGACGGCTACTGCACGTTCCGCGCCGGCGACCTCACACCGCGCATCGACACGCGGCCAGAGGTGTTCGCGCTCACGTCCGTGGCGACTCCGGGCTCGCCCTGCGTCGACGACTGCTGCCCGGGCCAGAGCGGGTGCACCACGCGAGACAAGGAGCTGCTGGCTGTGCGCGCGGCAGGTCGTGCCTACCGCAAGGAAGAAGTGACACTGCCACCGCGAGAGTGCGTTGCGCGCTGTGGTGTTCTCCTTGCTTGCGAGTGTTGCTACTGCTGGTGTTGATGATGTTTGTGTTCGCGTGGAGATCAAACTGACGCTCGTGTATGCAGGGGCGACCCGCGCGTGGGTGTGAACCAGAACTACGACCGCATGCCCTACAGCATTCCGCTCGCCAACCTCCCGTAGCCGCACGACAGCCATTCGGTTGCACCAGTGTCTCTCTTCCTTTCTCCTCTTCATGTGCCTAGGATGTGTTCGTGCTGCGACCGTCAGCTCTTCAGGTCGACTCTGCTCGGCACGAGCTGGAACGCGGGGCTCACAAAGCTCTTGCACTGGCACCTGAGAAGGCAGAAGAGTAAGAGAGTAAGAGCTCGGCATCACGCGTTCCAAGCCATGGATCGCCTTCATCGCCATGCACAAGAGAGCGATGCGTACTTGACTCCGATCCAGCTCCACGACCCGATCTTCGATCTGCACGACGGGCATGCGATCTTCCCTTCCTTGCTCGCGAGTCCGTCGCACGACTCCACCATCCATGCCATCGGCTCGACGTACAGCGCCGCGCAGGCTGTCGCTGCACCAGAGCTATGGCTCACAGCACCTGCGACGCCGTGAGCGAGCTCATTCCGCGTCGTCGCGAGCATGAACCTGCACTTGCGGCAGTGGATCGTGCGTCTCGGCGCGGCAAGTTGTGGGGCGCCGCGGATCTCGGCCCCTGCTCCGACACGCCTTCGATCTCTGGCTGCCATCATCGTCCGAAGCTGGGAGCACGCACACCACATCAGCAGAGCAAACAGCAGCAACGCCAGCACAAGTCAGCACGCGCCCAAGCCCATCTGGGTTGGTCCTCTCGACAACTCCCAAAGTCACACCTCTGCGTGCGCAGGTGTGGCGCCCATAACGTCGCAGTCGGCGCCCATGCGCTCGAACAGCGCCAGCTGGCGCAAGAACCCCGAGTTGATGTGAATGCACGGCCGCGCTTGCTGCACGGCGTCGTAGGCGTCCTGCAGCGTCAGGCGGTGCGCCGCCATGAGGTGCGCGACGCACACCGCGGCGCTGCGGGACTGGCCGTACACGCAGTGGACGAGCACAGGCGTCGCCTGCGCGGCGATGAACGCCAGGCAGTCGCCCAGCAGCGGCAGCAGCAGCTCGTCCTCCAGGTCCAGCACGTCCACGCAGAGCACAGTCGCCGGCCGCGCGGCCACGTCGCCCGTGCCGAGCGACAGTACGGCGCCGATGCCGTGCGCCGCGAGGAACACGCCGTCCTGATGTGAAAACGAGTCAGCAGCTTGAGATAACGAGGCAGGAAAGCGACGGGAAACGCACCGTCGCAGCGCCAGCTTCGCCTATGAAGAGCGGCAGGCGCAGCACGCGCGCAGCCAGCGGCAGCCCCGCGAGCGGCGGGTGTGCGCGCTGCCGCGCCTCGATTGCCGCCACGACCTCGTCCATTGCGTGAAACGGATTTGCGTGTCTTGGTGACTAAATAACTGCCAGAGCCACGTCACTCGACTCGGATGGTACAAACGCACGTGCAAAAGTCCAATTTTCAGCTAAGTCCGAGACGATAACCACCCCTTCAACTGCGAGCCGACCTTCCAGCCAAATCGCCGACCAGCGCTTCGCCTTCGTCATTCTCGGACTTGCCTCGCGCCGCACAAGCCGCCACCATCCAAGCAACCCAAGCGTCTACCCAAGAGCCCTCGAAGAGACCATGAAGATCGCGTTCTTCTCCGCGCACTCGTACGACATTGACTCGCTCAAGGCGGTGGCCGACAAGGTCGGCATCACGCCGCAGCACGAGCTCCTGTACGTACCATCTCTTCTTCCTGGCGAGTCAGACCCGCTGCTAACGCATCTCGTATCTGCCAACGACAGCTTCTTCCAGAATCGCCTCAGCGCGCACACGGCACCGCTCGCGACCGACTGCGAAGGAGTCGTGATCTTCGTCAACGACACCGCGGACGAAGCCGCACTCCGCAAGCTCCACGCCAACGGCACTCGCGCGCTCTTCCTGCGCTGTGCCGGATTCGACATGGTCGACCTCGCCGTG
>JAASFH010000394.1:0-20291 GCA_023333695.1 Globisporangium yorkense
GACAACCGGTGTGGATCGGAGCAACAGTTTTGCCCCCAGGCAGGATTGAACTACCGACCTTCCGCTTACTAAGCGGGTGCTCTACCACTGAGCTATAGGGGCTCCATCACACATACCATACTATCAACACCGACCACAACAATGGGGAGGGCAGCAGCAACAGATGCCACAACAGAGAGCGAATCAGCAGCATGCAGCGATCCCGAGCCCGCAGCCTCCAACCGCCACAGCAGCAACCGCACTATCGCCATTCAGCCAGCCGCAGCAGTATCCTCGGCAGCCGCTGCACACCCTCGGTATGAACGCTCCTCCGCCCACGCGAATGGGGGCGTATCCGCCACCACCCCAGCACAGTTCGCCGAACATCAAGGCGGAGGTTGGTGTTCCACGACCTGGAGGTGCGACGGAGTACGATATCAACGACCTCAGCCTCTCCCAGTTCGACTTCGATCCTCAGCGATGACGAGCGAATGGAAGATGGAGAAAGATGCAGTTTAGCGTGGCTACGACGCTCGCGATCGGCTTCTTCGGCGACTAAGGCAAGATACCGTTTGTGATCTTCTGGAACTGGTCGTATCGCTTCGTCCACTTGTTCTTGTAGCTGGCGGTGATCATTTTCATCACGGCTTTCACGAGCTGCTTCGTCGAGTGATCGAGCAGAAACCGGTCGCGGAGGCGCTGCAAGTCTTTCGACACGTCGCGGTCCTGGAAACACGGGAACGTCGAGTTGCGCATCATAATTTCGACGAGCGTGATGATCTTCTCGGCGTTGCGCTGTGCTGCGAGCATCCCCATCACGAACAACTGCACGAACTCTCCAAACAGACTCGACGACACGCCGCCGAGAACGCTCACCATCTCCTTCGTGAGCTTGAACGGCGCGCTCTCGAAGCTCCAGTTACCTCCGGGCGCGATGCCCAGCAGGAACCCAAAGTCGATGTGCACTAAGTGCCCGGCGGTGTCGATCATGATGTTGCCGTTGTGGCGATCCTTGATCTGCAGCAGGTAGCACACGAGCGAGTACGCCACGAGACTGTGCAAGAAGTTGCGCTGCGCGGTCTTGAACGCCTTGGAGTTCGTGTCGCCGCCGCCGTAGGTGCGCTCGAAGTGGCTGCGTAGCCCTTGGTAATCCTTCCGCTTCTTCAGCGCGTCCAGCGACTGCGCATCCGTGATCGTCTCGAGGAGCCCACACGTCTTGCCAGTTGACACGATCCGGTACGGTCGCAAGAACAGCGGCAGGTCGCTCTCGCGGAAGATGTCTTGGAACTTGGTGATCAGCTGCATCGCGAACACTTCCTGGCGGATGTCGTCGTTGCTCTTCGAGATCTGCGAGGAGAACACGAGTCAGCACCAGCTCGTACAAGGAAGCTTGGTACGAAGGCGACCGATAATGCTACGGAACGCACCAGAGAAATCACGTTCCATCCTGGAAGGTGGCCATGCGGAGACGCCGCACGGATCCGTTCCTGTGGCGCATACAACGTCATCATCTGCAACTCAAGGTGCATCGACGCACGACCAGGAGCGTGACGCACCTTCTTCTCTTGCCAACTCTCGCCGAACATCCCGCCTTCCGAGAGCATTTTGGAGAGCCCGAACTCGTACGCACTCTGGGAACGGCGGTGAATCAGGCTCGCTTCGTCGTGTCCGGAGCTACTGCATGAGGACTTCGCATACATCGTTGATCCAGTCGATGCGAGTGAGGTCTCTCGAGGCAACGAAAGACGAGATTCCAGCGGAGAACCGTTCTCCATATGATCCGAAGTCGTAAGCACGACACCGAGCTGCCTCTCGAGTTCGTAAGTCGCGTCGCCATCGTCGGAACGCGGAGAAACCGCGCTGCTGCTGTCTTCGATCTGCGCTTCGCCGCCGCCAGAGTTCTGCTCGACGCAAATGAACTTCCCGTTGATGGAGAACTGCTTGATGTACGCGACGATCTCTGCTTCGTCGCCGAACGCAAACGACCTGGACGAGTGCGCACTCCCTTGGCGATCGAGTATGCTGCCGCTGCTCGAATTCGCTGGAGAAAGCGGCGCCGGCGACTTGATCTTAGAGTTGCTGCGCTGACCAGCGGCGTTCACTTGGTCTTCGATCACCTCGAAGCACAGCAAACACGGCGCTCGGCTATGCGTCGAGAAGACTGTGCCCTCGTCCTTGAGCACTCTCGTGATGCGACAGAACGGGTCCGAGACTCGCCCGAGCGGGATATACGCCATCTCGGGGATAGTCAGTGTCTCCAGAGCTGACGGCAAGTGCTTCTTTCGCTCTTGCGGCGGATCGATCAAGCGCATCTTCTCCGAGATGTCTGCCAGCGCCTTGACGAAGTCTCGCTGCTGGTGGAAGTGCCTGTACCGCTTCTGGCGCTCTTTCTCCATCCACTGAAGCAGCAGCTCCCGCTGCTTCACGAGCTCTTCCGACGATAATACGTCCCCATGCGATAGTCCTTCGTCATCCTGCACGCCTCGCACGCTCGCCTCCTCCGTCTCTGCGATATCGTGGCTCGTATCGATCACTAGCGCTTCAGGGCGAGTCGACGTTACTTTCGCCGCGTCACCGACAGCACTGTCTTGACTCTCTGGATCGACCTTTGTCGCGCGCGTCATCTCCTCCAGTCGTGCTTTCATGCCAGGGATCTCCATTAGCATCGTCGATACGGCGCTGCCAGCAGCACTGCTGCCAGTGGGACTGACTGGCAGCTCGAAGTGCTGGTTCACCACCTTCGCCTCGATCGACATGAGCAGCTTCGCGCAGAGGTTATACGTTCTCGGGTCCTTGTCCTCGATCTTGGCTTCAAGCAGCCAGAAGAGCTGCAGCGCCAAGTGGATCGAGTTCCCGAGATGCTCGACGTACGCCTTCGCCTTGCAGATCGAGAGCAGCAGGTTCACGAGCTTCTCGGTCTTGACCATCTCGGTGTTCACGACCAGGTGCATGATCTGCTGGATGTAAAACTCCACATCGTCAACGTTGTTCTCCGCGTACTCTGCGAGGCGATCGATGATGAGCTCTGTCGCGACTTCGTTGTCTCGGTACTTGTGGAGCAGCGAGACCGCGACGTGCGCGTCGAAGGTGGCGCCGTCATCTTGCAGCATCGAGAGAAAGATCGCCCTCTCGCTCGTGCTCGACGCAAAGTTCAGGCACGACATGGCGTGCAGCCAGCGCTGCTTCTCTGTGGGCGTCTCGGCTTCGACGAGCACGAGCTTGGACTTTTGCGTGCTGATCACGAGCGCGTTCTCCATGATCACGTGGCTGCCAATCCCCAGCAGTGACGCGCGCACAGACTTCTCGATCTCTGTCGCGCTCCGTACTCCAACGACCGTGATGACTTTCTTGGCGGCGGTAGCAGCAGCCTTGCCGTTCCCGAAGACAGCGGACGCAGCCTCCTCCTTGTTGTCGAAGACGAGCAGCATCCGTCCTCTAAGCACGCAATACCGCAGCCGACGGACGTGGATGCGGACGAAGAGGAACCCCTCCGTAAACTTGTCACTCGCGCTGGCACCCACATCATCATCTTCCTTGGCACCGAGCTTCTGCTTGCTGGACGATCTGCTGCGCTGGGAGACCACCTGCCCACCGATGATCTGGTCTTTGCCGTGCTGGTGGATGCCGAGTCCCTTGACCAGCGACCGCGGCGACGACAGCAAGAACGACCCTCGGCTGCTGCTACTCATGCTGCTCCTGCTGCCGACGTCGAACTCGGTGTGTGTTCGTTCTCCCTCTCTCGGCTTTCTCCACGCGCCCCTTCCGACGCTAACTAAACATAGCCACACGTAAACAACTAACATGAACTGATTGCCACATGTGAACGGATTGCATACTACTCAAAGTCGCCACTGCTACTGGTGCTGGCAGCTGCACCTCGACCTGCTGCTACGACGTCAGTGAAAAGCCCACCGTAGAAGTCGCCAGGAAGCTTCGGACGCATGTGCTTCTCGACGACCGCAGAGATCACATTCGCACGGTTCACCTCGGGACCAACTGGACTCGTGGCGATCGCGCCGATCTCGTACTGGTACCGGTGGAACGACCGCGAGAGCATCGCGGCGTTCAGCGCGGTCTGCCGCACCAGCGGCGCAAGCCACGCGCCGTTCACCACCATCCCGTCCTGGAGCGGGCCAAGCACACGCGCGCAGTACACGTCGCCGTCGTCGACGCAGGCGTCCTCTTCGTTCGTGATCACGTCCCGCGTGTTGAACAGCGGCGACGACTCGTGTGAGATGTGCACGCAGTAGAGGTCGTTCTCGAGTGGGTCGATGATGATGAACACGCGCGAGGTCGGAGTCGGGAGACCGAACACCGTGTCCCACAGCACGCTGCCCGGACGGTACTTTTGCTGGCACTCGTTCCACAAGATCATCACGTTCGACCGCTCGAGGAGACTCAGCGACGCCTGCGCCGAGTCTTCGCCTCCTGCTCCCGGAGCCTTCGTCTCGAGGGGCATCGTCGGGACGTAGAAGCACGCCTCGTGGTTGTAGTGCGAGTGGTACAGGATCTTCCCGTTCGTGCGGTCGGTGTCTAAGCTCCCGACGTATCCAGTGTGGCTCTCGGCGTCCACGCGTTGGCCCAATGCGCTAAGGAAGCACTTGTAGTCCGGCGAAAGTGTGATGTTCCCAGAGCTCACATCCGAGCTAGTGACGATCTGCACGCGGTCGTATCCTCCCTTCGAGCTCAGGCTCGTGGCGTACGCAACCGCGATTTCGAACGTCTCTTGATCCGGAAGCTTGTCCAGCGCGTCAAGGTCGCGCAACAGTTGACCGCCAGAAGTGTCCATCGCGAACACGTTCCCCCAGTTGCGAACGGACAAGAACCCGAGCTCCGTCATCATCTGCCGCGCGGTCTCCCACGATCGAAGATGCTTGTCCTTGGATGGAGGCGCTGGCTTGGCCATCCGCACCGTGTCCAAGATGCTCGATGCCCGCGAAATCTTGTCTTCGTTGCTCTGGTAGGAGAGCAAGTCCGTGAAGATCGTGTCCTGGGTCTCGCGAGCCTCGTCGCGACCGGCTGCCATCGCTCTGCGCTCGTTCAGCGAGCTCATACCGGAGTTCCCTTCGCCTGCCATCAACTGGCTCGACGAGGGCTCCGACGCATCGTCAGACTGTGTGCTGCTCCCGGATTTCCAGCTCATCATCGCGGTCTTCCTCTGCGTGTCGCGAATCGCAGAGAGCAGTGGATCGCTGCGCTGCGCTTCGTTCTCATCGTCCACATACTCTGCATCGTCCTCGTCGGTATCTGCTTCTTCTGTGTCGGACTCCGTGGTGCTGGACTCCACGTACGCTTCGTACTCCTCCAGGGTCTTCGGGCGAGGACCGTCGCAGAATCGGGGACGAGTCCGCCACGCGTATCGACCAGTCGAGTCGCGCATAATTATGATCGCTTCGCCTGGACCAGGTGCGTTCTCTGGCTTCTCGATCACAGTCAAGATCGAGCTCTTGTTGACAGCGAAGAAGCGGCAGTGGCTATGCACGTCTGGGTCCACCTCGCCGCACAGATCGGTCAGTGCAGACTTCAAACAACAGACGACAGCAAAGGAGACGTGAGCGAGTGAGGCCAACCACAACAGTGAAGACACGCGAACTCGCACCTTCTCGCTCAGAGTGGACGACCGCGAGTTCATGCCGGTTGTGGTCTGCGCCACATGGTGCTTCATGAGCATGTTCACCAGCTTCTGCGCCGCTTCTCGCACCGCCACGGCAGTGTTCTTCGACGTGAACGATTGGATGCGGTCGTTGCCATCCACAACTGTTGTGATGATCTTGGCGATCACCTGCGGCTTGGCGAGCAGCAGCGGTGCTGCGACGATCCACTCGATGATGCAGTGATACGCGCTCGCCATGAGCGAGTCCAAGTAGAATGGCGCACGGCTGGAGCGCAGGATCGGAGCGCTGTTCGTGATGAAGTCGCAGCACGTGTTCACCAAGTGCACCACCGAGCTCGAAGCGTGGAAGAAGAGCTCCTCGCACACGAGCGACAGGTGCCGCAGGCAGTCGAACGCGGTGTAGAGCACCTGCGGTTTGTAGCGCGCAGACTTGCCCACGACCGTGCAAATGAGTAAGATCGTGACCGGCACTTGCGAGTTGCGGCTGGACGCCATCCCATTCGCCCAATACGACGCTTCTTGCTGGATCGCCACGGTCAGGAGCCACATCATCATCTGCTGGTTCGTCGGGTCGCCTTCAGTCTTGATCGCGTTCATGAGCAGTCCCACGACGTTCGAGCTCGTGTACTTGGGGAGAGTTGAATAGAGACCCGAAATACCGTCCATCGACGACATCACGATCTCTCGCTCAGCGGCCTTGATGAAGTTTCTCTGCGTCGTGCAAAACCCGCCGTCAGAATCACGAACACATCATCCGAACGTCCCAGTCCACACACGTACAGGGAGGTGTGCGTGGAGAGTGAGCAACGAGCTGCACGCTTCGATAGCGGCCCGCCGAAGAAGCACCACGGGGATGCCACCAATTGAGTGCTCATCTTGGGTGTAGAACGGATCGTTGCCACGCCGGCTGCTGTCTGTTGCCTTCGACTTTGGCGACGTCGTCACCTCTCGGCGCTCCGCAGCTCTGTGCGATACAGCATACAACACCACAAACTCGCATCAGTCTCTGCAACCACAACATAGTGCCACAGCAACAGCACTTCTCGCACCGGAAGATACGCTCGACAGCTTTGTGGAACGATCCTGTGATGACGCCCGCACCGCGCAGCGTGTGGTTGCCATAGAGACCAAAGACCTTGGACCAGTTGAACACCGCCGACGCGTTGATCCGCTCGTCGTCGTCAAGCAGCGCGTTCTGAAGCGCCATGAGGCTGCGGATGCCGTACGCCCAGTTGATGCGCTTCGATCGCCCCCCACCGACCTGGCACAGCAGCTTGCCGAGACACCGGAGCGCCTCGCTCCGTCCCGCATCGAACCGAGGCTTCCGCGCCAGACAGGCGTCAAAGAGCCACGGACCCAGCAGCCGCAAGATAGTGTTGACATCAGGAGGCGACCGCGGCTGCATCCCGTTCGACACTTCCTTGACGATCGCGTCGTTCTCGGAGTCGCCGTTTGAGACCGGCGCGAACATCGAGTTGTCTCTCACCGGCGCCGAGTTGAGCGCGCCGAGAACCTGTTCCCACTTGACCTGCGGCAGTTGCTCGATACGCGTGAACTCGTCCGCCAGGCGACTGACTCCTTTCTGTTCCATGGGCAGCAAGCGTGTAGTAGTGTCAGCGTTCATCGGTCAGGGATGCCATAGGAACCACACTCAGAGAACAGCAAGCATACATACAATCGCTGCGAGGTACACGTCGGGGTCCGTGATGCTTGACGCGTGGCCGATCACGCGGATCAGGCGGTGCCAAGCGTAGGCGAGCAGCGAGTTCTCCAGTCTGCGGTAGAGTGAGGGAGCACACAAGCACAGTGGTTAGTCGAAACGCTGGGGCTGCAGCCTTCTGCCACTTGCAACACACGTACTCGAACTTGGAGTGGATGCGGTTCTCCGCCCAGACGATCTCGACCTCCTTGCTCGCATCCGGCGCGTGGATCTGCTTCATGAGGCTCTTGGTGAGCGCGAGCGTGGCGGCGTTCCACTGCTCGATCACGAGGTGGCGGTGGATCCAGCGGCGGCAGAACTTCTGCAGCAGGCTCCACGTCTCACCCTTGGGCCCGCAGAGCGGCAGCGAGCGCAAGTAGATCTCGAACAGGATGCGCGTGAGCTGGCCGCACAGGTGGGTGCCGAGCGCGCCTTTCGAGCTGTGCAGCACGCTGTCCGCCGCGCCGAGCAGCAGGCGGATGATGCGCTCCCACGTCGCCGCCGACAGCGCGCTGCCGCGGCGCTTGACGAGCGCGTCGAATACGTCCAGCACTCTGCCACACACACACAGACATATGCACCTCCGTGAGAACACTGGCACGGTTCCCACTCCTCCTCTTCCTCAGTGACGCACTTGATGCAGAGCGAGACGTGCTTGGCGACGAGCGCGTCGCTCGAGCGCGACGCCGTGTCCGTGCGCTCGTCGAAGAGCAGCGTCATGTGGCCAAGCATGTCCTGGATGAACGCCTGCTCCACCTTGTGCATGCACGCCGGGCGGTGGTCCTTGGGCTTGCCGCCGCCCGTGGCGCCGAGCGCCGCCGCTGGCGCCTCGACGCCGAGCCAGCGCTCGTAGATCTTGAGCGCGCCGGCGATCACCTCGGCGTCCTCCATGCCGAGCGCGAACGAGTGGCCGATCACTTCCATGGCCCAGCGCACGTGGCGGTCGCTCGGCAGCACGTCGGCGAGGTCCACAGCGTCGCCGCTCAGGAACGTCACCACCATGCCGCACATGCCGCGCTGGCACTTGTCGGAGAATTTCTGTCGCCCACCCCGTGCACACATAGCCGTTCGCAGTGTAAGTCCCGGCGTGTCCCTCCTCCTCATTCTCTCCTCCCCATCATTGAACGCTGCATGACGCACTTTGAGCACATACGAGTCGGCCGCGTGCGGCACGAGCTCGCACTTGGCGACCCACTGGAGGAACATGCGCGCGTGTGCGAGTGTGGGTCGACGCGGCGCTAGCGACAGAGCGAAGGATGCAGGAAGAGCGCTCCCGTCGTCGCCTTCCTGTGCTGCTGATCTGGTACTGCCGCATTATTGTGTCAGTCGCGGGAAGGTTTCGTACTTTAAAGTGCACGTACAGTACACTGGATTCGCACACCGTGTTTTTTGGATCGTAAAAAGCTGCTACGATGGAGGACGACGACGGCGGGCACCTCTTCCTGAGCGCGCGCGGCGGCGTCGAGTACGCGGGCGACGCGCGCCACGCGTGGCTGGACGCCGCCCACAGCAGCGCGCTCGTACTCTCGCCGCGCTCGCGCAAGCTGCGCCGCATCGCGCTAGACACGTCGCTGGACGCGACGGCGGTTGGCGCTTCCTCGAATGAAGCAGCAGCAGAAGTAGCCGTCGGCAGCAGCGACGACGAATACGACGACGCACTTAGCCACTGGCAGGCGCCGCGCTGCGGCGTTGATACGATCTTCGACTTTGTGGACCCGCAGACGCGCGCCGACAGCGACGCCAGCGCGGAGCCCGTGGCGCTTGCGCGTCTCTCGCTCGACCGACAGTTCCTCGCAGTGCAGACGAGCGACATCGAAGTGCAGGTGGTGCGGCTCGCGACGCGCGAGCGCTTCTACGTATTGTGCCGCCCAAACTCTGGTAACCGCATCCTCGCGGACGGCCTCGTCTGGAGCACGCACGCGAACGCGCCGGGCAGTTCGCAGGACCTCTTCCTCGTCACCAAGATGGGCATCGAGCACTACCGCGTGTCGCCCAAGCGCCGCAGCTGCGCGCTGCATCGCGCGATCGGCGTCTACATACACACGTTCTGGTACGCGGCAACCCACGGCGTGCTGGTCGTCAGCACGGGCTCGCGCGCGACCGAGATCATCCCGTACCTGCTGCGCGGCGCGAACGTCGAGAAGCTGCCGCGCCTCGTTTTCTCGGTCGCGGTGAGCAGGAGCGACTTGTACTTGGCGCCGCTCTATGGCCAGCTATACGCAGTCTACGGCGACACGCGGTCCGCCAAGCTGCTGTTGTATCTGATCGAGCGCAACAAGGTGTCGTGCGTGCGCTCGCTCAACCTGATGCTGCCTCCAGGCACAGCACTCGAGTACTCGGTCGTGGACAACCTGCTGGCCTGCCACAGCCTCGACTTCAACGTCAGTCTCTTCTTCGACATCAAGTGCGATGGGAGCGTGAGCGAGCCGTTCTCGCACCCACTGCCGATCTCGCTGCGAGCGCCGGCGCGCAAGACCGCTGGAGCGGGACAAGCGCGCTCACGGCTGTCGTCGTCCTCCTCGGACGACCTGCCTGCGCACGAACAAGTGAGTGTGCTTGGCGAATCCGACGATGACGACGACAGCAATGCTAGCAGTTCTTTTCGTGTATACGAGGCGTCGCAGCACCACATCCGACGGGCACGAAGCGTCGATAGCGTGGATATGCGAGCAGCTACAGACGGGAGCTTCTTGAAGATCGCTGATGAAGACAAGGAGGGAGAGACAGCTGCTGCGGCGACACACGACGCCAGCTCTCGACTCCGACGCCCGCGGAAGCTGGAGCGCGCGATGACGACCATGAACTTCGGCAAGATGGACCACCACCAGTTCGAGTCCGACAAGCACTACTTCTCGCGATGGCGCTTCGTGCCGCCCAACCTTGTGCAGCGCTCATTCACAGTCAAAGGTCGGAGAGACGTGCTGGAGCAAGTGCAGGTGCGCAAACTGCAGGTGAACCTGCGAGGGATCGCCCGCTCGTGCGCAAGACATAAGGACGTGCTCCCATTCTTGCTGCGACGAGGCGATCACGCGCTCGCGAAGACGTTGGCGCTGGAGCTGGTTCGCAACGCGATGCAGGAGCAGGAGTTGACGCTGTCGAGCGTCGTCAGTCTACTGAACGCGGTGCAGACAATGACACATCACGATGTGGACCACGGCGCAGACGAGTCGTCGGACGACACGAGCAGCGATGACGAGAGCAGCGTCCGGTCGGTCTCATCGTCGTCTGTACACTCGACACGTCAAGACTTGACTCCGCGTTTGGCACACACGTCGTCGTTTCGTGGTCGCAGATTCGCCGAGAGCAGATCGAAGAGCACTGGATCTGTGGGTGCTGCGCTGCCGAGCCGGAATGCGAACGGGTTCCTCCTCGTCTTCCAGTCCGAGTTCTACGAGCACGTGTGGGATCCGCTTCTCCGAGACTCTACGGTTCGTGTTTCTGAGGATCCATGTGCATTCGGTAGCTGCAACGAGCAAGGATGTTGAGAGCTTATTATTCGATGTTGTGAGCAGGTGGCGACGAACGGGCGGCTGAGCATCTACTTGACCGAGTTCGTGCGGAATCTCCACGTCAACATGGTGCCGATCGAGAACTGCACGTACGTATCGTGTGGTCAGCGCGACGGCATTGCGTCCTCATCACACGTCGTCTGATGTCCGATTATGATGAGCGAGGCTGTGGTCTCTTGCTCACTGCTGTTGGTTTACATGATGTTGCCTGCGCAGCTATCTCGCACTCGCGAGATCGTTCTTGTCTGCGGACGAACCGGACAAGCTGTACCAGTTCCTGCAAAATCACATGCTTACAGACTCGGCAGAGCTCGCGGAGCTCTTGGTGAACTCCAAGACGAAGCATAGAGCGTTGTTGCAGGCGGGTTTGGACATGTACACGCGTCTTGGCGCGATCACTCCTCTTGTCAAGGCGCTGATCAGCTCAGGCGAGGTGCGATGTTCGTCTATTGCTGTTGTTTATCTGTTCGACTGAGTTGTGTGCGTGTGACGGCTGCCGTGAGCAGGTGGACCGCGCGATCGCGATTTCGTGGCGCAACATGCGCTTGAACTCATACGACGCATCGGTTGTCCCGGCGCTTCAGTTCTACAACGCAATGCTCGAATCCAGTACGTGGCAGTGCTCTGGTTATTGCGACGTACTGGTGATGTATTGATCATTTTGTATACCTTCGGTGCTGCTGTGCGTGTCAGTTTGGACATCTGGCGCAGCGTCGTTCGCCTCGTCGTTTCAAGTTGCTCAGCGGCTACGCAAACTCCTACTGTTCCTGAAGGTGTGGGACCCAGCATCCCTCGAGCCCAGCGGAGACTCTGCGTCTTTGCTCGCCCGCAAAAGCACGATTCCTTTCCCAGATCGTTTCCTCGATCCATCAGTGTCCGCGAGGCTACGAGCAGCTTTCGGCTTTCGGGAGAAGGCGTAGCGGCGAAGGTAGAGTGACTGGGTTGACGACGCAACAAGTGTTCTCCTACGATGAGCAGTCAAGCAGATCCAGTGAGCAGCAAGGGAAATCGTGTCAACACTCAAGGTGTGTTGGAAGACGCACAGACCAAATCATGCGCCAGATCATCTTGAAGGAGCTGATCGAGACAGCAAAAGCGAGTCGATTCGGTGGTTAGAAGGCTTGCAAGGTGACGCGGAGAGTTCGGGAAAAAAAATGAACGCTGACTGTCGAAGTGGGAGTCCAGCGCATCAGGAAGGCGGCGCGCCTAGCAGACATTCTTCGCCGCCTGAGTGTGTCCAATGACATAGTCGAACAACATGTTGCCCGTGATGGCGTCGAACTTGTTCTGGAGCATCTGGAAGTCCGCCTTCGGGTTTCTCGAGAAGCCCACCACACCCGGACGGCGTTCGCTCACGAACCTGTATCCGAAGAACCACTCGAAGCTCTTGTCGTCAATGTGCTTGCAGCCGCAGCGGTACCGGATCCGGTCGTTGTACGTTCGATAGTAGATGTTGTAGCCTCCGCTGGGGATCTGCTCCACGCGCGCGTGCGAGATTTGGTATGAAAAGTCCTCGTCCCTGGGACTGGGGCAGTCGTACAGGTTTGCTGTCGACTCCGTAAAGGCACGAGCGATCTCGTTTTGGTTCTCCGGCCACATCTCAGCGCCAGTCTCGTTTGCACGCTGGAGTGCAATGGTCGAATCGGCGGCGAAGCAGACAGCGATGAGTGCTGAGAAGAACGCGATGGTGATCTTCATCGGGAGCTGAAGGAGCGAGGGAAGCGCGCTGTGCGAGGTGAGGTATCCACAAAGTGTTGAATTCGGGAATGAGCGATGGATGGGATGGCAAGCCGAACCATCGACAAACTGCTGTGAACTGGGGTGAGCGAGCGAGAGAAGATCATCGTATGGCGTGAGTCGAGGGATCCGGCGCCACCAGCTCCGATGCTTGTGCTGGCGGAGACCAAGGTGATAGTTCAGCTGGACAAACGTGAGCCTGAGCTGCGGTGAAGGCAAGTCAGATGCAGAGGAGCAGCTCGCATGGCGAGATAGCGAGACGAGTGCGTGTACTGATTTGTATGCTTGTGTCTGTCTGAAGATCCTGCAGGTGCTTATCTGATGCTCTGTCGAACGGTGCTGACGGAGGAGTGGTCGAAGCGTGACATGCCTAGGACAGAGAGCAACCTCGGATCACGTGAGCATGTGTGCCACAGGCTATACAGTGAGCCCTAGAGGCAGATGATGCCCGGCGATGATCTCAAGCACCGTACTTCGTGCTTGACCCCGACTTATTGTGCTTGAGCGGTGGCTGGCGTTGCAGGAGATGGAGTATGCTAGCTCGAAGATGTAGCGCAATATTAGGCTTCTTGCAGACGGTGTGGACGTGGAGCACCCGATTAGCTCAGCAATGACGACCGCAATGTGCATAGTGTTGAGCGCAGTCACATGTCGGGCGGGCGGATCAAACGAACGACCGCCGGGCCACCGGAGGTGACTGGTCTTGAACGCGCTCTATGTGGCATTCCCGGACGCGCTGGGGTAAACTGTGCCGTGCTCGGTCGAGTAGGAGTGCTCTGCGCACCCTTGCCTGGGCTTTTGCTGCCGTAGACGATTCGAGCCGGCGAGCGCGGGCGTCTTTCAGATAACTCGGTGCTTGTATGCGAGATGGATATGTCGGAGCTGTCTTCTTGTGCATTCGGAGCGGGATTCTTTGTATCGCGCTGCCTGACGAGCGCTCGAGACGTGCGGAGCAGCTTGGAGATGATGGACGTGCTTGTCATCTTGCAAGTTTTCGTTGGCGACGAGCCCAGAACGTTCCCTCGCCGGTGGTATAGTGGTGTGTACGGCCGCTCAACAGCTCTCCCTTCTTCTTCTTTCAGCGCCTCGAAAGTTGTGGACACGATGCCGTTCGCCCGGTGTTTGCCCGGCTTTCTCGGGGCGTGAGCGTGCATCGCCAGTGATATCCGAAGAATGCAACGCAGGAACTCGCGAAAGCTGAGATCCGCTGCTTCTCGGCGGCGTGGGTTCGAGAAGCTCACGTCAAGCTTCGCAGCGTAGAACTCGCGCACGAGCTCCATGAGGCTTATCGGCCGGATGACTGCGCTGTCCGCCATTGGTGGCGGCGAATACGGTTCTCCGTCCCGCTCTTCTGTGGAGCGCAGTATGCCTGTACGGCGCAATCAGCGGCCATGAATCAGCGAGAACTGCTCAAGCTGATCCAGACACACGTGAGTCGCACCAAATGCTCGCGCAAAGCAGAGGAACTCCTTCATGTCGACCGTGACCTTGCTGTCGACCTGCCATCGTGTTGAACATATCGTCACCGAGTACCGTTGACTGAGCAGCGACCACAACGACAGGCTCATGCGTACCTCGACGAGGCTCTGGACGCCAAAGTGGAAGAAGATCTGCTTGAACTGCCAAATGTACTCCTTGAGCAGCTTCATCACGTGCGCCAATGACACGTCCGGCGCCAGGTTCTGGGTCTTGATGAGCTTCGCTCTTGCAACGACATGCGTCTTCACCAGTGCTTCGAGCGCGTTGGCGGTGGTGCACTGTCACGGACAACTCCAAGTGCAACGACTGTGAGACATCGAGAACCTCTAAACGCATGATGTATGGTCCGCACAGCGCACCTGTCCAGGGAACCCGCGGTGCAGAACGAGCTGGATTGCGGTGATCCACTGCTTGAACGTCATGAGCTTGCTTGTGCCGCACGCTTTCGCGAAGATGTTGACCAGCTCTGCCTCGGTGAGCGGCAGAGAAGGGAGCACATGCAGATCGCAGTCGTGCACGAACTTGATGAAGCTCGAGCGAGTCATCGTCTCGAGGTTCGTGACGCTCGCGCTCGTGGTGTAGAACACGAACTGCCTGCGCAGTGCCGGGTTCAGTAGCAGCAGGTCGTCTGGTGCGTCGTGGCGCGAATCGTCTGGCGGTGGTGAATGCTGCGGTACCACTTCGTCACTCAATACGTTGGGTTTGGTCGCGGTAGCAGCGGTGGGTGTCTTCAAAGATGTTGCTGCTGATACTGTCGGCGATGTGAGCGACAGGTCCGTCATCCGAGCGTATTCTTCCGTCCTCTGGCCATCGACGCGATCGATCAGTCACGAGTCACCGAACGCAGAACATGAAGAGAGACGCACCGTGATGTGGGCTGGAGGCGACATCAAGACCGAGTCCAACACGTGGACCTCCTTGCCGGACCGCTCGAGGTTGAAGCGGAACAGTGTCGGATCGCGGAGACTGCAGTACGTGATGAAGTTGTTGAGGCACTCGTAGACGTACTGTTCGTTCTCGTAGGTCGCGACGAGGCTCTCGCACACGCGTCCAAGCGGGTTGTTCGCGTCTGTGAGCAGCTCGCGCTTCGCTCGCGAGATCTCGTGCTGAAGGACGTCGATCTCGATGAGAAGCACCTCCTGCTTCTCTTTCGAGCGCTTCGGCGGAGAGCAGAGTTGGTGCGCAGCAAGTGCGCCGTTGATCTGCCCCAACTCTTCTTGCAGCGACAGCAGTCGCAGCGTTCTGACGGCGATGTCGTGTTTCATGCTGCGATTCACCATGCGGATTGTGTGTGTAAAGTGCTCGAACGTGATCTCCCCGTCGCGGTGACACCGCGGTGCTCCGTGCTGGCGCGGGCGATGCCGCTGCTCAGCGTCCCTGGTCGCTGCTGCAGCGTGCGTGATGGCTTGCTTCAGTATCCCGACAGACCGGAACCCGGATTGCTCCAGGAGCCTCAAGACTTCGTCTGCGATGATGACGCCGTCGCCGTCGGTGTCGAGGATCGTGAAGCTGCGGAACACCTCGTTCTCCGTGTCCGCCTCCACCTGCAAGCGATGGAAAGCTTGCGCTTGCAGGTACTCTGTGACTGAAAGCTGGCCGTCAAAGTTGAGGTCGCACTTGCGCAGCATCTCCTGGAGCTCCCACTCGGAAAGCCCGGGGTAGTCGTCTCGGAAGAGCTTGCTCGCCTGCAGCCCGGAGAGCGCCTTGTTCCTGCCGCTCGAGTGCTCGCTGTACGAGGCGAATCGGAGGCGGAGCAGCTGGATCTCCTCGGCGCTGAAGACTGCGGCATAGTCGACGGCGTCAGTGTCTGGTCTCGCAGTCGATGGCGCGGAGAATCCGCCGTCCGTGCGACTTGCTCGTCTCAGTGCCGCCGACATCGGCAGCTCCATCTCCAAAGTGGTGCAAGAAACGTGTCCCAAAATAATCAAGTTTTGGGAATCTAAATTAGGTTCGACGATGATAAAATTGATTTAGGTCGTGAAAGAACGTCTATTTAGGCATAGCTACAGTCCATGAGTTGTGAAGCTCACGCCACGAGTTGGATCAACGCTTCGAGCGCCAGCCCGTTGTAGGACCCGAGGCAGAGCCCCAAGATCGCGCTCAGCCCGCCGACCATGCCGGCGACCTCCTTCTGGTACTCGGAGCACACGCTCGGCGCGAGAATCATGCTCGACGTCGCCACGTAACCTGTGACGAGGCCGAGCAGCACGACCGAGACGATCGCGACGATGTCTGAGAGCGGGTGCAAGACTGCGAGCACGAAGAACGGGACGAAGGCGACCTGCAGCAGCCACGGCCAGTGCAGCGTCGTGACGTCAAAGTACATGACGTACATCGGCAGGTTCTTGCCAACGAGGTCGCCGAGGTTGTAGCACCCGACGAGCACGATCGGGTACCAGGATGCGAGCTCGAACGTCGTCGACTGGAGCGCCGAGATGACGCCCGGGAAGCACGAGAGGCACACAAAGTACGACAGGAACAGCGAGAAGAGCGGCTTGGCGGCGGCGCGGATGACCGTGAGCAGCGCCGCGGACGACGCGTGCTCGCGCAGCAGGATCTCCTCGTCGTCCTCATCCACGAGCGCGTCGCGAGCCGCAGGGTCCACACTGCTCAAGAGCGGGCTGTGCTCGGTCATGACTGGGAACTGCGGCTCGTCCGCGCGGGTCGGGCTCAGCGGCGAGAACGGCTGCGTGACGTTGAACGGCGTCTCGTTCTGCACCATCATGTACTCCTCCATCATGGGCTCGGCGAACTTGGTGCGCGTCGTGGCTGTGTAGAGCGCCCACGTGAGCGCCACGATGACGAACGTGACGCTGAAGAATACCGCCATGGACAGTTTCGCGCTGCTGGTCTCGAGCTCCGCCTGCGCATCCGCCACGGCGTCTCGGCTCTGCTGCGAGCCACCATCGTCCTGGTGCGGAAGCGCCGGCAGCTCGTAGTGGCGCTTGAGCGCCAGGCGCATGACGAAGAGCAAGATCGCGCCGAAGCCCTTGCCGCCCTCGATGGCCTGCAGGAAGAGCGACCCGAACACGCCACCGAGCCCGTAGAGGCTCGACTGCATGACGGACGCCGCGACCGTGGAGCCCACGAGCGCGAGCACCGTGAGCGCGTAGGCGACGCGCGACGGCAGCGCCAGCACGTTCGCGAGCGGCAGCAGCAGCACGAACGCCAGGTAGGCGGCGAGCGCGCCGTTCATGCGGCGCTCGAGCGACAGCTGGCGGCCGGCGAGCACCATGTAGAGGCTCACGACGAGCAGCGTGGACATATTGACGACCGGGAAGACGAAGCCCACGCGCTGGTCCGGGAACTGGTGCGCGAAGAAGTCGAGCGAGAGCGTGACGCTCGCCCACATGGCCACGGCGGACGCGCCCCCGAAGAAGAACGCGCCGTACGTGACCACGAAGCCCGCGCTCCACTCGCGGCCGTCGTCCGTGCTGCCGTCATCGCGGTCGTCGGCGGCGGCAGGCAGCGCCAAGTCGATGCTCGTGCGCTTGGACATCAATACAATCTCTAAATCCTGACAATTCATTGCTTCCTGTTGGTGAAAGCACTCAATAGTGATATAAATAAGTGTGTACATCCTTGTTTTCATCACTATTGATTCTACTTTCTGGCGGTATGAGTTTTATTCTGGGGGGAAAATGGCGCGCGAGCCTTGCAAGTACTGGCGCGGCGGCTTCTGCTTCCGCGGTGCCAACTGCTGGTACGCGCACGAGGAGCGCGGGCGGCGGCCGACCGCCTCGTCTACTGGCGCGTCACCGCCGTCTTCCGCTTCGTTTAGAAGCCCCTCGAGCCGCAGCCCCGACGCTCGCAGCCGCAGTGGGAGTGGCAGCAGCAGCACCCGCCGACGCTTCGCGCCGTCGTCGTCCTCCGCCCACAGCAGCAACAGCTACAGTTCCAGCAGTAGCAGCAAAGTGTCGCCCTCACACCGCAGTAGCAGCAATCGACCGCCGCCGCTGTATCCGGCGCCATACCATACCAACAGCAGAGACAGAGCGTCAGCGCACCGGAGTAGCAGCAGCCGAGCGCCGGTGATGCCACCGATGCCGTCAGCGCCGAAGCCTCCGAGTAGTAACAGCAGCAACGCCAACAACAGCAGTCGCATGCAGAGCGCGGTGGTCGACGCCTTGAGCCCCAGAATCGACGGCGAGGACGCGGCCGCCGGCAGCGCGCAGGGCGACGAGCACGCGTGGGGGGAGTCGTTCCTGGACGCGGTCGCCAAGTGCGACGGCGCGAGTGGCAAGAAACTATATTGTGCGTGTTGTGACGCCGTAGCGTGAGATGGAACTGAGGATGGTGTACTGAAGAATTATGTGTGCTCATGCGTGCGGGCATCTGGTGCGGCAGTGTACGGCATCAGCTCCACGCGCTGTCCGTCGTGCCGCCATCGCGTCAAGATCGAGAGCGACGTGTGCGCGAACTGTGAGTTCAAGCACCAGCGAGCGCGTACGTGGATCGCACTGACGGACGCGGGCGGAGAACGAGTGGATGGTGATCTGATCTCTACTGTTGCGTCTGCTTTGATGAGACAGGATCCTGCAAGATGTGTACTGTGGCGGCACCTGCGATGTGGTGCTTCGAGTGCGACGCGTACTTTTGCGAGAAGTGCCACCAGAAACCGCACGTGCTGGAGCTGCGCGGAGATGCGCCGGCGCGCCACAAGTGCTTTGCGATCGAAGGAGCGAGCGGGCGGATGCTCAAGAAGTCGGCGTGGGCGCAGGACTTTGCGGTGATGGCGAAGCGAGCGTACCGACTGCGGGTTGCGGAGAAAGAATCGGAGAAGAACACTGCGCCGGTTGCCGGTGGAATGGAGTCTGTGGCAGCTGCTGCAGCGCAAGCACCTGTGTCAGCGAGAGACGCGACTGAGCAGGTTCGAGTACTGCCCTCTGTGTCTGGCACTGCGTCTCCGCCGCATGGATCGACATCAGAGGTCATTCAGCAGCAACAGCAACAACAGCAGCAGCGACCAGACTCTCAAACCGGAAGGAGCATCGAGGCAGGCGTTCGTGCTGGCGCCATTCAGGTGGAGTCGGCACCTTCGAATGTGACTTTAGCAGCATCTGCACCGGCAGCTGAGCAGCCTAGGAGCCAAGAGCCTCCCCGATCGGATGCTTCGAGATTCCGCGCAGATGCGACTTCGTCAGCCAGTGGCTCTTCGACACACACTGGCACTCGTGTTGTGCAAGGAGCCGATAGAACCAGGAGCGCTGGCTCCACTGAGCAGCCGGGTTCACCCTCACGAAAGCGAAAGCTGTCGGACGTGGAGATCGCGCAGAGATCGATTCCTGTCCGGACGACGGAGCTCAGCCTTGTCGAGAGGGTTCGACTGATGCACGAGCAAAAGATGCGCCAGACTCAGCAGACTCATCAGGAAATGCTCGCACGCCGAGAGGCGTTCCAAGTAGCTGAACAGCGGCCGCAAGCAGTGAACCAGCAACACCAGCAACGGCTGCGAGATATCGAGGCATTCCGGGAGCGCCACCAAGCTAGACATGAGCAGGTTCGCATTGACGAGGAGAAGCGGAAGCACGCACAGGAGATGCTCCAGCAGAGTCTCAGGAACACTTCAAGTTCACCTGCTGCCGCGCAGCACCAGGAATTTTCTGGACCAGCGTCAGTAGTTCCCTCTGCATCAGCAGGGGGCAGCGCCAGCAGCCACGTGCATCCAGTTGCGACTCCGGAGCCGGACGTCGTGCAGCAAATTGACACCGACACGATGCGGCAACACGCGGCGGCGTCACAAGCTTCTTTGGTTCCTGCGGCAGAAACAGGAACCGGCATCAGTCTTATGATGGCCTCAGCCAACCCTATCCAGTCGCTGCAGATGCAGCGATTACAGGTGCAGCTGCAGAGACAGCAACAGCTTCAGCAGCTTCAACTTCGCCTCCACCAGCAGCATCACCAGCAGCAGCATCACCCACGGCAGAATCCAGTGTATCAGCCGTCTCCGAGCGTTCAGCACGCTCAAGCAAGTCCTGGAGGAAACGAAAGCGGGCAAACATACACTGGTCTACCAACTCCATCGAGCTCTGCATTGACCACAAGCAGTGGCGACACTTCGAGCGCGCTCCCGGCGATCTCACGCGACATCAACACAAGCAACACGCCACGCAACAGCGCTGTCGTCCCAGCCAACACCGATTCCAGCAATCCTAGCACCAGCGTTCGTAGCGCCAGCAACTACAGCGGCGCGTCGTCGTCGGTGACCGGTGACGACCCGCTCACGATCGCGGTCGTGAACGAGTACGACGAGATCAACAACCACGTTCTGTAC
>JAASFH010000395.1:0-20261 GCA_023333695.1 Globisporangium yorkense
CGGCGCAGATGGCAAAAGCACCACGATGGCATGCTCCTCACCTGGAACATCACGCGCAGCATCGTATTCGCACTCGTCTGGCAGAACCGCAATGCATTCAAACACCAGAGCGAACGCCCTCCAGATCCTCGCAACCAGCTACCACTGATCGACAGCCGCCGCCAGCTTCATCTCCGCAACGCACTCAAGATCGCGAACAACACCGACAACACCGAGCTCCGCGACGGTCTCGTCCGAGCGATCTCCATCTTCACAGCAACACCACTCGCAGCAGGACACGGAGCAATACGGGTCTGCGCTCCATGTGCAGGACATGGAGCGCAGACCCGTATTGCTCCGATTTGTATGGATTTGAGTATGATGTCCTGCCGTGTTTAAGGCCCTAAACCCTAAACCCTAGGGTTTAGGGGGTCAATTATACGCGGTTGGGACTTACTGCTGCACACCGCTTCACTACCAGGATGCAGCCGCTCGCAGCCGTCGACGCTGTCTGCCGCGCATACCCAGCGATCGCAGCGCTGCCGCACGTCGTCGGCGCGATCGACGCCTTCGCGGACGCGTCGGTGCGGTGGCCGCTCGAGCGCGCGATGGCGGCGGAGGACGCGGCTTTGCTCGACCGGCTGCTCGCCCACTACGCTGAGGGCTCTGTCAGCGTGCTCAAGGCCGCCGACCTCGAGTTCCGCGGTGACGACTCGTTCGCCTCGGTGCAGCGCTTTGAGCGCGTGGCGTGCGTGGCAGCGCAGAGCGGGTGGCTTCGGGCGCTGCGCTGGGTGCTGGCGGCGCGGCCAGACACGCGGGTGGCAGACGCGATGGTCGCGGCGGCAAGCAGCGGACGCCTCGATGCGCTTCGCTGGCTCCACGAGCACGCAGAGAACTTCACAGGCTTCCGCAGCTGCCTTATGGACGCTGCGGCGCGCCACGGGCAGTTGGGCGTGCTGCAGTGGTTGCACTTGCACAGGAGTCGCGAGTGTTCAGTGGACGCGATGAACCGTGCGGCTCAGTTCGGTCACCTCAACGTCGTCAAGTGGTTGCACGCAAATCGCACAGAAGGTTGCACGACAGCGGCAATGGACTACGCGGCACAGAGCGGACACTTGGACGTCGTCAAATGGCTCCATGCGAACCGACGGGAGGGGTGCACGAAGTGGGCCATGAATCGCGCCGCGCTCGCCGGGCACCTTAACGCGATTGTCTGGCTGCACGAGAACCGGGCGGAGGGGTGCACGATGGACGCGATGGACGGCGCCGCACAAGGTGGACACCTCACCATCGTTCAATGGCTGCACGCGAACCGGTTGGAAGGCTGCTCCAAGCACGCGCTGAATCGCGCAGCAGCGAACGGACATCTCGCAGTCGTGAAGTGGCTGCACGAGAACAGACCGGAGGGGTGTACGACTGCTGCGATGGACGGAGCTGCTCGACGCGGTGATCTGGCGATGCTGAAGTGGCTGCACGCGCACCGAACCGAGGGCTGGTCCCGGAAAGCTGAGAAATACGCGGAGGAGCACCAGCATGAGCATGTCGTCGCGTGGCTGCGAGCGCACTCCTCGATCGGACCCTGAAGTGCACTTCGTGGCAAATGCGTCGGGCAGGACGACCATTGTCAAGTGTCGACTCCGGTTTGGATCATGGTGTGCCTTCGAGGAGCCGCAAACCAAGGTTCCGTTCAGGTTGTGTGTTCCGGTCGAGATTGGGACGTGAGCGATACCACATCAACCCATTGTTTCAAGACGAACCGAGCGAAGCAGTGCGCATGCTCGTGGCTTCAAGTGGAGGTATCCAAGCAACCTGTGACTTGCAAGTCGAGGTATCCAAACAACTGTGATTTGATGCAAGTCGCACGAGATAACCAGTAGTGATAAAACCCAGTGATTTGATGCATTTTCACTGGTTGGAGCACCAAGAGGCAAATTGCCACCAGCACCAGCAGGAGTCCCGGAAGAGCTCCTCCAAGCGCGCACGATGAGCGACCGCGTCGACGAGCCGGCAGCCGTGCCGTCCTCCTCCCAGCGTCCTGAGTGCGTCTGCCTTTCTACCTGACCTGTTGCTGTCTTTCGCTATGCTTCACTAACGATGCTCGCTCTCCCCAACTCTCACAACCGCAGACGCCTTCGCCCGCGCCGCCTCGAGCCGGACACGCTGTCGTACCTGAAGGAGGTGACAGAGATGCTAGCGGAGGACGCTGACGAGGTGGAATTGCTGCTCTGGAACGTGCTCGAGGAGCTGGCGCCGCGCGCCGCGAGTGCGTCGTCCGACCGCCACGCCGGCGAGCTCATCGAGGTGCTGCTGCCGCGCATGAGCGACGGGCAGCTACGCTTCTTCTTCAGTAAGATGCACGGCTACTTCAGCCATCTTTGGACGAACCGCTACTCGTCGCACGTGCTGCAGCATCTGCTGTCACGGGCGAGCGCGATCGTGGAGAAAGAGCAGCAGGGGGCGGCGGACGACCCGAACGACGAGGACGACCGCCTCAAGGAGACGCCGCCCATGAGCCACCTCATCATCACGATGGTCAAGGAGGTCGAGAGCGAGTGGCTCACGCTCATGAACGACGTCAGCGCGAGCCACGTCATGCGGTCCGTGCTTACAGCGCTCGCTGGCAAGCCGCTCGTGGCTGAGAAGCGTGGCAAGAAAGGCAAGCACCGCGTCGTGTCGTTTGGTGAGGCGCGCGAAGACTCGGTCGTGACGTTCGAGATCCCGCCGACGTTTGACGAACTCTTCAACGAGGTTCTGCTGAACTTCATGTCGGCGCACTCGCACGAGATCCTCAACCACATGTACGACCGCAACTCGGGACCGCTGATCTCGAGCGCGCTCAAGCTGGCGCCGGCGGAGAGCAAGATGAAGCTGGTCAAGCGTGTGCTGCAATGGGACGACGAGGAGGCGAGCCAGAAGGCGTTCTACGACTTCTCGGGTGACGCTGTCACGAGCCACTTCATCGAAGCGCTGTTCACCAGCGTGGACGACGGCTTCTTCGCCGAGCTCTTCAGGCGGTGCATCAAGGGCAAGATGATCGAGTTCGCACAGGACAACATCGCGAACTACGTCGTGCAGAATGCCATTCACCGCGTGAACTCGAAGGAACTGGCGACCGAGGTGCTTGAGGAGCTGCAGCACTCGCTCTGGACGTTGCTGTCCATGGGACGTCCCGGTGTCGTCTGGAGGCTCGTGGAGCTGTGCGTCAAGTTCCAGCTGCAGCAGCAGGAGATCTTCACGCTGTTGGTCGAAGCGGTGAAGAAGCTCGAGAGCAAGAAACCGGAGGCTGTGCAGAAGCAGTTCGTGCCAGCGCTGCTCGGACTGCAACTTTCAACGGGCGGCGCTGCCAAGATCACACTAAACGTCATGGGAGCCAAGCTCGTCGCGGAGCTGATGAAGTTCGAGTACGCAGATTGGCTCGCGCCGCTCTACCACGGTATCCTGTCGCTCAACTCCGCGCAGCTGGTGGCTCTCGCGAAGGATTCGACGGGCAGCCGCTTTGTTGTGGAGCCGATCTGGGAGTCCGAGAGCGACGAGACCAAGTGGGTGCGCGAGGCGCTGTTCGAGCGCTTCGTCGGGCACTTCGGGTCGCTCGCGATGGACCGCCTCGGCGCGTTCTCGGTCATGAAATGCTACGAGAAGCTCGAGCTCGCGCAGAAGGTGATCGTCGCCGACGAACTCGTGCAGGTGGAGAGCAAGCTCGCTGGCAGCCACTTTTCGCAGCTCGTGATGAACACGGTGAATCTGTTTGAGTTCCGCAACAACCGCCAGAAGTGGGAAGCGCTGTACGAGAAGAAGACCAAGATCGCCAAGCTGTTCAAGGACGTAGTGGACAGCGACGATGAGGGTGGCGCTGACGCAAAGAGTAGCAGCAGCAGCAAGAAGAAGAAGAAGGCTGACAAGAAGAGCTCGAGAACCGACGTCGATGCCAAGTCGAGCAAGAAGAGCAAGAAGCGCAAGCTCGAGGACGCGGAGGCTTCGGAGCAGCGCAAGGAGCAGGCGCAGGCGAGCGCGGACGTGGTGAGCATCATGGACGCGCTGCGAGGCGGCTCGCGCGATAGTAAGAAGGACAAGAAGAAGAGCAAGAAGAAGAAGGCATAAGCGCCACGCAGCCGAGCACCCAATAGATTTTGCGCCATCCTTGACGCTGCTGGTTCGATTGCGTTGCGTTGAGGTTGACATCTGACGGCGCCCACGAGAGACGTCGTGACATGTCGGTGCACACAGAGCTCGCTGTGAAGGCAAATGCGCATGTTCAATGTGTTTCGTAGGCGCGCGTCCTACTTTTGTAAACTGATAGCTGCACGTCGGATTTGGCGCGAAAATAGATCAAAACCGACTCCCTTTTTGACTTGCTTTCACTATACTTTTTCGATGCTGGTAGTGACAAAACTCCGGGAGTCGCTCCTGCAAATGGCGCCAACAATTGCGCTCGCACAAGCGAAAGCGATCGACGGCGACGAAGCGGATACCGACGCAATGAAGCACATCGAGGACGACGACAAGAGCAGCAGCAGCAGCGGTAGTCCGAGTGCCAGCAGCAGCTCCAACAGCAGCGCCGCCAGCTCCCCTGCGCCTCCGTCCCCCAAGGCGGTGGCGACAACAGCGGAGGCTGCGAACGGCGATGGCGACGCGTCGATGGACGAGGACGAGGACGACGGCGACGACGCGCAAGACGCCGCGGAGGAGGACGACGAGGATGATGGCGGCAGCGCAGAAAACGCCGCCGCTGACGGCGCGGACGAACTCTCGAAGGAGGAGCGCGAGGCGCTGCGCAAGGAGGAGGAGGCGGTGCTGCAGCAGCAGCGCGACCTGCAGTCCAAGTCGCTCGCGGTCGTGAAGCAGAACCTCGCGCAGGACGCGAGCTGGGACAAGAAGACCGCAGGGGAGAAGAAGATGGCGTTCCTTATGGCTCAGGTACTTCTGCTGTTGCTGTATGGCTCTGGTTGTGGAGGATAATGTGAGCTGACGTGCCGGCGCCTGTTTGCTCTTCACAGTCGGACGTGTTCACGTCATTCCTGATGGGCGGGTCGAGCGCCGTGGGCAAGGAGATGTCCAAGAACAAGGCGGCCGCGAAGGACAAGGCGAGCTCGCGCCGCAGCAAGCAGAGCAGCGAGCTCGAAGACGCCGAAGCCGCCGCGGAGATGGACGAGTCCCGCTTCACGCGCATCACACAGCAGCCCAAGTGCATCAAGTTCGGCACCATGAAGCCGTATCAGCTCGAAGGACTGAACTGGATGATCCGACTGCACGACTCGGGTGTCAACGGCATCCTCGCCGACGAAATGGGGCTCGGCAAGACGCTGCAGTCGATCTCGCTGCTCGCTTACTTGCGCGAAGCCCGCGGCATTGAAGGCCCGCACATCATCATCGTGCCCAAGTCCACGACAGGCAACTGGATGCGCGAGCTCAAGCGCTGGTGTCCGTCTATCCGCGCGTTCAAGTTCATGGGTAACAAGGACGAGCGCGCCGTGCAGCGTGAGACCGTGATCAAGCAGGACTTTGACGCGCTCGTGCTCTCGTACGAGGTGGCGATCATCGAGAAGGCGGTGCTGCAGAAAATCAAGTGGAAGTACCTGCTCATCGACGAGGCGCACCGCGTGAAGAACGAGCACTCGAAGCTCTCGCGAGTGGTGCGCGAGTTCCACGTGGAGCACCGCCTGCTGATCACGGGCACGCCGCTGCAGAACAACCTGCACGAGCTCTGGGCGCTGCTCAACTTCCTGCTGCCGGACATCTTCACGGACTCAGAGGACTTCGACTCGTGGTTCAACGTGGACGAAGAGAAGGGCCAGGAGAACGTGATCAAGAAGCTCCACACAGTGCTGCGCCCGTTCCTCTTGCGCCGCCTCAAGGCGGACGTCGAGCACTCGCTGCCACCCAAGATCGAGACCAAGCTGTACGTCGGACTCTCAGAGATGCAGCGCGAGTGGTACATGCGCGTGCTGCACAAGGACGCAGCGCACCTGAACGCGATCGGAGGCAGCGACCGCGTGCGTCTGCTCAACATCCTCATGCAGCTGCGCAAAGTGTGCAACCACCCGTACCTGTTCGAAGGCGCGGAGCCCGGTCCGCCGTACATTGAAGGATCGCATCTGTGGGAGAACTGCGGCAAGCTGACGCTGCTGCACCGCCTGCTCCCGCGTTTGAAGGCGCAGGGCTCGCGAGTGCTGATCTTCTGCCAGATGACCAAGATGATGGATATCCTGGAGGACTACCTCCGGTACAACGCGCACGATTACTGCCGCCTCGACGGCTCGACGAAGGGCGAAGACCGCGACTTCATGATGGAAGAGTTCAACGAGCCGACGAGCACCAAGTTCTGTTTCCTGCTGAGCACGCGCGCGGGTGGTCTCGGGATCAACCTGGCGACCGCCGACATTGTGATCCTCTTCGACTCGGACTGGAACCCGCAAGTGGATCTTCAGGCGATGGACCGCGCGCACCGAATCGGCCAGAAGAAGCTCGTGCGCGTCTTCCGTTTTATCACGGACGGCACGGTTGAGGAGAAGATTGTCGAGCGCGCTGAGCGCAAGTTGTACTTGGACGCGGCGATCATCCAGCAGGGCCGACTCGCGCAGCAGAACCGCAAGCTGTCGAAGGATGAGCTCATGACGATGGTCCGGTTCGGTGCGGACGAGATCTTCAACGCGCGCGGCTCGACGATCACGGACGACGACATCGACGCGATTCTCGCGAAGGGCGAAGAGCGCACAGAGGCGATGAAGGCAAAGATCGCAGCCGACATGCAGCACAACCTGGCGAACTTCTCGCTCTCGGACGAAGGCGCGTCAGGCGTGGCGAGCCTGTACGAGTTCGAGGGCGAGGTGTTCTCGAAGGAGTCGAGCACGGGCCAGGTGCTGCCATCAACGTTCATCGCGCTACCGCAGCGTGAGCGCAAGGCGAACTACAACGAGGATGAGTACTACCGCAAGCAGGCGGGGATCGTCAAAGCTAAGAAGGTGAAGAAGGACGACGTGCCCAAGATACCGGTCGTCCACGACTACCAGTTCTTCAACCAGGAAGCGATGGTCGCGCTCCTGACGAAGAAGAACGAGATCGAGATCCGTCGCAAAGAGCTCGCGCGGCAGATCAAGGAGGCGAAGGCTGAGGAGCAGCGGCTCAAGCCCAAGGCGAAGAAGAAGCCGGACGGCACGGAGGACGGCGGTGCGTCCAACTCTGGCGGCGAAGACGAGGCAGACGAGAACCTCAAGTCTGCGCAGCTCGAGAAGGAGCTGGAGGAGATCGAGATGGACCCGAAGGACGTCAAGCAGCTCGAGCGGCTGGAGCGCGAGGGCTTCGGCGACTGGACACGCCAGCACCTGAAGCAGTTTATCACGAGCTGCGAGCGCTACGGCCGCGCCGACCGCGCGAGCGTGTGCGCCGAGGTCGCGCAGCTGACCGCGAAGGAGGTGGGGCAGGTAGAGCGCTACTTTGACACGTTCTGGAAGCGCTACTCGGAGCTGAAGGACCACGCCAAGTACCTCGAGAAGATCGAGCGCGGCGAGAAGCGCATGGAGCGCAACGAGGTGGTCAAGCAGGCGCTGGCGCGCAAGTGCAGTCGGTACGCGACCCCGCTGCGCGACATGAAGCTGCACTACCCGAATGGCTACAAGAGCAAGGGGTACACGCTCGAGGAGGACGTGTTCCTGGTCGTGATGATGAACAAGTACGGCCCGCTGGAGCACTGGAGCGAGATCCGCGACGAGATCCGCAAGGCGTGGCAGTTCCGCTTCGACTGGTTCTTCAAGTCGCGCACGATCGCTGAGCTGCAAAAGCGCGGCGAGCTGCTCACGCGCATGGTGGAGCGCGAGAACGAGGAGCTCAAGAGCAAGAGCGGCAAGGACGAGGCGGAGCTGGCGAAGAAGGCGAAGCGCCCCAGCTCGTCATCGTCCAAGTCCAAGAGCAGCAGCAGCGGCAGCAAGTCGAAGAGCAGCAGCAGCGGCAGCAAGTCGGGGAGCTCGTCGTCCAAGAAGCGCAGCAGCAGCAGCAGCGGCGGCGGGAGCTCGTCCGTGTCGAAGAAGCACCGCTCCAAGTAGGAGGATAGCTCGGCGCGCAGGCGAACAACCAACAAGGCAAGTGCAAGTACATGTATTGTGTTGCCATTATTCTCTGCTTCGTTTGAGTTGCTGCCATAAGTGCCCGAGACAGCAGACGATGGGGTTGGCTCACTTCAGGCGCATCCGCGTTGCTTGTGAAAGCAGCCGCAGCGTCGGCAAAGGAGCAGAGTCGCTTGAGTGAACTGGTGTGCGTCAGGTCTGGCGAGCAGATACCGAAGTCCGAACGAGATGTCTTGAGCTTGCGGCCCTATCTAGTTGGTAACGAGAGCGATCTCAGCATTCTTGAACGATCCACCTTCAGTCATGTTCGGGGATTCGGGCTCACACAAGCAAGAGCAACGTGAAGCCCGTGCTCACACTACATTTCAGTCGTTGGACACCAAGCGACACGTCGAACCTTGATCACTTCGCGTCATGGTGCTGGGGCGGAGTCTGCACGAGCTGGCCAAAGGTCACGAGGACTTCGAGCAGGACGACGTGCGCCAACAGCAACAACAGCAGCCCCAGCAGCAGCAGCAACCCCACCAGCAGGAACAGCAAGAGCATGTGGCGCTCCGAGCCGCGGGCCAGCACCCCCCACTGCAGCGACGGCGCTCGTCGGTGGTCGCCAAGCATTCCGACGAGCTCTCGGAGGCGCTCGAGAACGTTAATCTGTCGCTGCGGCCGCGGTACCTCAACGCGCTCAAGGAGCGCTCTGCCACGCTCGCGCAGCTTGCAGCGGCCGAACCGCCGCTCGCGCTCGTGCCGCAGTCCAAGGCGGGCGCGTTCCTGCTGAGTATCACGACCAAGGCGCGCGGCAACGGGCTGTACGACATGCGCCGCGCGCCGTTCGACCCGCACCGCGGTCTGGCCACCAACAGCCTCAGCTACGCGAGAACTGCAGACCGCAAGAAGGAGCAGGGCGTGCCGCTGCGTCTCGCGAGCGGATCGAGCCGCCCCCTCGGGCTCTTGACCGGCAGCTCGTCGCTTTTCGGTGAAGACGAGGGCAAGTCTGCGGCAGGCGGGGCACTCGCAGGCGATGAGGAGCGACGATCCGTGGCCGCGCTTGTGCAGGAACTCGGCGCGCACCGGAAGCAGATCCACCGGCAGATGGACACGCTGCACGAGGTGCTACAGCGTCTGACGGAGACCGAGCACGACCGCGCGGCGCAGGCACGGCTGTGCCAGCAGCTCGCGGACGCGGGCTTCGTGCGCGAGGCGGTCTCCAGCCTGCGCGAGTTCCGCTTCCACCCCGGCTTGCAGGTTCGGTGCGACCTTTGTGTATGTCGCTCTCGGAGTCGCCAGCTGAACACCCGCACCACTTGCTGCTTCTCCAGATGTGCGCGATGACGATCCTCTCGACACTCACGGACCACTCAAGTCTCTACGCATACACGATGAGCGAGGTACATGACGCTGAGCTCAAGCGGTGACTGTGGTTCTCCTGAGCGGACTCTGACTGCGCTCCTGTCTCTCTCGGGCTGCCAAGGTAGAACGACGTGGAGCTCATCCTGCAGAAAGCCATGAGCGTGCACGTGACACACGAGCGCCTCGTGGTACTCGCGTCCACTCTGCTGCACGCGATCGGTGAGTCCAAGACACCCGCCAACGCTCGCGCGTACAAAGAGGGCGAGGCGGAGAAGGTCAAGCGCCAGAAGGCGACGCTGTCGGAGGCGGTGGCCGCAGAGCTCAAGCTGAGGCACCACGTCGGAGTCGGCAGTGCTGCCGCGTTCCTGTCGTCCTCTTCACAGCGGCAGCAGCGACTAACAGAGAGCACGACCCCCAGCAGACATCGCCAGCTCAACGACAAGGACAAACGCGCAGCAGGAAACACGGACGAGGAGTCGTGTGACCTGGCGGAGCGAGGGCGCGTGCCCTGCCGTTCAGCCAGTCGCCTGCGACGAGCCCTTGCCGCCGACGCTGGTCCGCCAGTGCTCAGCGCCGACTACCACCTCCATTTCGACTTGAAGAGTGTAACCCCGACGACGACAGCAGCAAGCGAACCAGTAGTCAACGCTCCTCCGTCAGTTAACACTACTCAGTCCACGAAGCTCCCGGCGAACTCGCCGATGCTCAAACTCCGTGCGATGTCCTCGCCAGTGACTCGAGCTCCTACACCGACATTCCAGCTTTCGCTCGCGGCGGCTGCGTACACTGGCGCGCCACTCTTCGTCGAGCCATCGCCGCTGGCCAAGCGGATGTCGCGTCGAGGGATCTCGAGCGCGAACGGGACGCGACGGCGCCTCCAGTTCAAGAAGCGACCGCCGCAGAGGATACCAACGCCAGTCGAGGTGTCGTCAACTCGCTCTGACGAGGTAGACGTCAGCAACGACGCGAAGCCTAGCGACCTGAGCTCCGGAGGAGGCCCGAACGAGTTGAGTGAAACCCGCGGGAATGGCGAAGTGAGTCGCTCGAGCAGGTCCAGCGCCGCCGACGAGAACGAAGAGGAAGCGTACGAAGACGACACGTATGAAGATGATTTCATGGACGAGAGCGAACCTGGCGCGTCGAGTCGGCTGGGCGACGCTGATAAGCTCGACTCGGACACGGAGCTGATCGACCTGTTACACGACATCCCGCTTCAAGAACCCTCAGCCTTCGATGACGAGAGTTCTACAACGCGTCGTGAGAGCTCCGACTCAGTCGACTTCAAGTCGGAGAGCGCTGCTGCCACATGCATCCAAAGCACCCGAAAGGTGATCTCGTCTGCTCCAGACGAAAGAGTCCACGAGAGAAGGCGGAGTGATTCATGTTCTGGAGAGGCAACAGGAGGTGCGTCAATCTTGTCGCTCAGGTCTGAAGGACACTCGGATCCTCGCGGCACGTCGGCACCGAAGAAGCGGGCGTTCTCCGACCGACACCGAGTGTCTCCGCTTCGACACGACGGCGCAACAACGCAGGCTGTTGCAATGATCACGCGCAGTAGTTCAGCAGCTGACGCCACCCGACGAACACATCGGGCATTGCTGGAGCAGACGAACGATGATAGGAGAGCTCGAGAGCAGTCCAAGAAGCCGTCGTCGACGCCGTCAGCTGCATCAGCGTTGTCTTCGCTCTCACGATCAGCGAAGAACGCGTCGAAAGCTGCCAACCCGACTGCCAAGCTCCTCGGATCGCTTGAGAAGCAACAGCAGCAGGACGTGGTGGCGCCAGCGGAGGCGCTCAAGTGCATCCAAACGCTCTACGCGCAGGGCCTGGCGCACCACAAAGAGAACCGCGTGCAGCAAGCGATCGAAGCGTATGAGGCGGCGCTGCGTGTCCCCGCCGCTGGGCGGGAGTTCGCGTCCCTGCACATCAACCTCGGGTCGGCGCAGATGGCGCAGCTCCAGTTCTCCGCGGCGCTCGCGTCGTTCGAGCGCGCAGCGCAGATCCACCCGTCGAACCCCAAGGCGGTGTACAACTGCGCGCTGGCGCTCATGCACTTGGGTCGTACCGCGCAAGCCCGAGAGCAGGTAGGTCACCAGCCGTTCTCTTCATGTTCTTCACGATCGCCCTGATGTGTCTCGCTCGTCGATGTGTGCAGCTCGACAAGGTGCTCGCGCTCGATCCAAGTCACGCGAAGGCGCAGCACGCGCTCGACAACCTGGAGACGCTGGCGGCAGGTGCACCTGCGAGTCAGTAGACTCGCACGATGATAGACCGAGAGAGAGAGCAAACGATGATGCATCAAGCGCCTTCCATTCAACAAGAGCAAGCAAGAGCTCGGTGTGGCTCGGGAGCTGGGGTTGTTTATCGTTAGCTGCGGATCGAAGGGGGAACACACACACAAAGCACCTGCTGGCTTGAGCCGGGCAGGAAAACGCCACCACACACGCACGAGAGCATCGATCGCCGCCAACGCCAAACCCCTTTTCCATCGAAGGTTCGCAAGGCGCTGCATTCGCCACGCCATCCCGGCCAGACACGCACGCGCACGGACACTGCCATCATGCGCACGCGCCAGCCGAAACAGTGCAGGCTTAGAGAAAGCGAGAGCGCGCAGAGACACTTCTACACGATCTCCATCGACCGCCGCCCTCTCCTCGTCGGACTCAGCGGCACCGCCGCCGCCGCGTTGTCGTCCTCCGCAAAGTCGTCCTCTTGCAGCTTCTGCGGGGTCATCACGCGGAACACGAACGACTGCGCCACGATGTCGTGCTGGCGAGGGCTGCTCAGGCTGATCGGCATCGCGACCGAGTACTTGACGCGGTTGCCGAACTTCTGGTGCTTCGAGATAAGGTAGATGCCGACGAGAACGAACGCGATCGCAGACGGGAACATCGTCCACTGCGTCGACGTGAAGCTGTGCGCATGCTGGAAGAACACCACGCCGCTGATGTTGCTCATGCTGATCCAGAACGCCTGGAACACCGGGTACGCAGCCATCGTGTCACCAGTCATCGTCGCCATGTTCAGCGTGTGCGTCTGCGTCAAGAGCGTCGCCACCATGCCGCCCACGAGCACGTACGTGCCGAAGTACATGAACTGGTTGTCGCCGCTGATCGTCGACGAAATCATCTCCGCCACGCACTTCGCCAGCAGCACCGACTGCGCGCCAATGGTGCCCGAGATCGCAGCCCAGTACAGCGGCAGCTTCGGGTCGATAATCAGCGTGTGCTTCTCCACCTCGCCCTCGTATTTGCGCTCCGAGAAGCTGCGCAGCTTTGCGAGCGTGTGCTCGATCTCGTCCAGGTTGTCGTCCTCCTCGCCCGGGATGCCTCGCGGAGACAGCGAGATTCTGTCGCCCCAGATCGGAGACGGGAACGGGGACATCATGGCCGAACGCGACGCCGACTCCTCCTCCGGGGCGTCCGCCTTCGGCGTGGGCTCCTGGTTGCTGGTACTGGTGCTGTTGTTCCCGCTGCTGTTGTTGGCTGCCGCGAGCGCCGCCAGCTCGATCTTGCGCGTCTGCAGGTCCTCAACCCTGCCCTCTCCCTCCTTGTCGTTCGCTGCGACGCGCAGCGCCGGCGCCTTGGAGCGGCGCACGCGCAGGTAGAGCGTCATGACGAAAGCCGTGGTGATCAAGCAGTAGAGGATGAACGGCGCGGCCTCCATGAGCTTGTAGATCTGGTCCATCTTGTAGTGACCCTCCTCCTCCTCGCTGGCGGCTGCGAGGATGACGACGCCGACCGTCACGAGCGCCACGCCCGTGATGTCCGTGATGTAGAGGCTCTGCTTGAGCCAGAAGCGCGACATGAGGCAGTTGCCGAGGATCGTGGAGCCGCCACCGAGCGACGCCACGAGCGTCTGCGGCGCGAAGCCGAGCGCGAAGAAGTCGCCGAGCGAGGCCGCCACCACGCAGATCATGCCGACCCACCAGATCGGGCGCAAGTGGTACGGCCGCGGGTTCGCGCGCAGCTCCTCCTTGTCGTGCGAGTACTTTTGCAGGTTCACGCCGAAGATCGAGGCGAACGCAGCCCCGACGGCGATCGCGCCGCCGATAAAGTCGCTCTTCATGCTGCCCGCCTGTTGCCTGCTGCCGCCCCGCCGGACCTGTGTGTTTGCTGACTGACTGCCCTTGCGAGAAGCCTGTCGACGACGACGACGACGAGTCTGGAGAGTCGGGGATTCTGCTGCGCGAGCGGAATGGAAGAGTGAGGGCAATGTGCTGTCGCGAGCAAAAAACATCAAACTGCAGGCATTCTGGGTAGAGAAGAAATCGAGGGGAGGAGTCGTTTCTCCGCTGGCTTTCTTCACTATGTAAAATAGACGAGATCTGGCTCCGAGGAGCGAAAGGGGGAAGGTTTATTTTTTCTGTTTCTGCCGCGAAGCGATGGATTTTGATCGAGAGGGGAATCTTGGTATAGCAGTACTATCGGAACATTCGCGGAGTTTATCAGAGCCGCGCGGGGTAGGGCTTACGATACAAACGTCAAGTCACAATCGTTTTGAGTGATTGGTGTGGCACTGACTGGACCTGTCAAAACGAGCACAGACTTGATTTTCAGCGAATCGGAGCTCGCCACGATTTCGTGAGTTTGCACGAAAAACTCACGAAAAACTTGCCAGCGGGCTCCAAGACGCACGGCATGATCATGCCCCTTGAACGCGGCGACGCCTAGCAGGCGCCATGCTCAATGTGCTGGTCTTGAGAAGATCTCGTCAGGCAAATTGCAAGCGCGGGTTGATGTTTGGTCACCACGCAGCTGCGAGGCTCCCAAAATCAGACACATTTTTAGAATCGTGACTGACCAGCATACATTCGTCAAGTCTGAAATCAATTTGTGTGTGGCTGTCAAACTCGGTAAGATCGCGTTCGCCGACGACCAGGAGGAGATGGAGGCTTCGACGACGACTGCTGCCGCCGTGCAGGCGCTGCGCCGCGCGTCCGCCGCCCGCGAGCGCGCGAAGGCGCTGGACGCGGCCGCCGAGCAGCTCGTTGCCACTACTTCGCTCGCGTCCGCGCAGCTGCTCGTCGCCGGTGCGCCCCCCTCTCCTGCGCTGCTCTCTTCCTCCCATGCACTCGTGCTAATGCTTGACTCACTCGATGTCTCCGATATGCTGCATGCGCAGAACTCGTCCGACTCGCGGACGCCACGGCACTCGACCGTGCGGAGGTGCTCGCGCGCCTCAAGCAGGCGGCCGCAGTGTGCACCGCGCCACCGAGCAAAGCCGCGTTCCTGGGCTTCGCGCTGGTCGAGCAGCTCTTTCGGTCGCTCGAACCAGGAACCGATGGCAGCCGCATGCAGCAGACACTGATCGACCTCTACGACGCGAACCCTGCGGCGCTCGCGGGCGTCTTCGCGGCAGT
This sequence comes from Globisporangium yorkense, assembly GCA_023333695.1. Taxonomy (NCBI): domain Eukaryota; phylum Oomycota; class Peronosporomycetes; order Pythiales; family Pythiaceae; genus Globisporangium; species Globisporangium yorkense. The sequence continues at coordinate 14,746 of JAASFH010000395.1, forward strand.
GGATAGCAGGAAGAGCCCGCTGTCCGCTGCTGTGAGAGACGACGGCACCAGGCGCCAGCAGGCGCTGCAATTGCTCTCGCCGCTCTTCCGCCGTGTCCTCATCGGCGTTGAAGGTTCGTCCTCTGGGCACCCCCGTACCATGAGATGTTAGATAGTTAACTCACTCTCCTGCTGCTGCTGCTATGATCGTACACTCGCAGAGACGTGCCAAACGAAGCTCGCGCTGCTGCACGTGCTCCAGCGCATCGCATGGCAGAACCACGAGCCGGACGTCGGCCACGCGATCACGCGGACACTCGTGACTGCGCTCAAACTCTCGCCCAGACGCGCAGACGCGGTCCAGTCGTACACGACCCTCGTCTCGGTGCTGGTGGATCTCTTGAGCGCGAGAGACGAGTCACCAACGGCGACCGAGCTGATCGCCGAGGTGTGCGAGCAGGTTGTCGCCCGCGTGCGCTTCTTCGTGCCGCAGCAAGTGGATGTGCTGCAACTTCTCCAGTTGCTCGCGCAGGTTGCTGAGTTCGCGCCGGACGCGCTCTGGAACTCCCGCTTCCTGTTTGCGTGCGCGCACGTTCTTGTCGCGATCTGCGACTCGGAGGTCGAGAAGCAGCTACTGCTCGAGGTCATTCGTCCGGTGTTGCAGTTCGGCTTCGACCAGGACGTGCATCCGGCTCGCGTGGTGTATGTAGAATGCCTCGTCATCCCGCTCATCTCGACGGTGGCCACGCACAGCAAAGAAGCTTCCCCTTTGCTCCAGTTGGTGCTCGACATACAAGCTCAGAGAGGGTATGCTCCATCTCAAGCCGAGGTGTCCAGAGATCACGAGCTAGTTGACGAAGACTCTGTTCATCTGGACTCGTTCCTGCGCCTCATTGACGACGACAAGAGATGCTCGAGCTGGCTGGCAACTCTATTCGGCGGCTCAAGTGGTGCAAGTGTGAAGAAAGCATCTGACAGTGCAGAAGAGCTGTGGCTGTCTTTGTTGCTGGGGATGCTGCTTTTCGATCAACGGCAAGCACTGCGGGAGGGTGCGCTGACCGCCTTGGAACGACAAGTTCGCCATGACATCAAGTTCTGGTCGCCATCGACGACGAAGCTTCTGGTGTCGAGCCTGGTGTTTTTGGCGTCTCAGCGACCGGTGAGTGCGTCGGCACGTGTGTCTTCGCGCCTTGCAGGCTTTTTGAGCCGATCGTTCTTCGTCCTCGGATCACTGGCGGCGACAACGACGGACTCTATGAAAATCATCCTCCGGTTCATCAAGCGCATGAACTCCGTGGTGTCGATGCAGCCGATGGCGCTGAAACTGCTTTTCGTCGTATGGGAGCAGGAATCCAGAGTGTACCCGCGACTTGAGGCGTTGCTGTACCAGGAGACTTCAGAGAGCACCACTGCCGAGTACGAGCTCGTGAAAGTGTCAACGATCGAGTCGCTGTGCAAAAAGGACCCAGAGCTCGGCGTCGAGTATATCAGCCAGATCCAGGCGTTCCTGGAAGACGAGCGGGTGTCTGTTGCCGCGATGGCGCTGAATGCCATCGAAGCACTATGCAAGGCGGACTGTCTGGACTTCTATGCAGCGTTCAAGATCATTTCGCTGAAGGTCAAGAAGAAGAAGCTCCAGTGCATCGAAGCGCCGTTGTTCCTCGAGAGGCTGTGCGTGTTCTACCGTCTTGGGGCTGCAGAGGTGGCTGCGAACAAGCGGCAGGCAACGAAGCTGCTGGCGCATCTGTGGGAGCTGGCAGGGAACGCGGCGTCGACTGTACGGAGCCGTGCATACGAGTCTCTGAACAGTTACTCTTTGGCAGCACTGGGACTTTGCGTCGAAGAGAACCGCCGGACCGTGGCGGACGACGACAGCGAAGACGAGGACGAGGTCACAGAGGACGACGTCGAGGAGCGAATCGACGAGCTGCTCGAGTGCATCAAAATCGAACCCGCAGATGATGTCCGCAGCGAGATCGAGAAGCTGTTGGCGCGAGTGTTCGAGTTTGAGAGCTTGAAGTTCAATTCTGGCGCCAGCCGAGGTCAGGCGAACGTGTCAACGACAGTGAATGACCAGCGACTCCAGCAGCGCGTGTCTGCAGCAGCGACGAAAGAAGCGAAAAAGAAGTTCCCGCTGAGTCGCGACGTCATGACGATGTGCGGCGTCGAGAAGGCTGGAGGCGACTGGGATGCGTTCCTGGTCGCGTTCGAAGAGAAAGAAGTCGTGGAGTACTCGAGCGTGAAACGGAAGGACAAGCTTGTCAAGATCGCAACACAAAACGTCGTGGACATGGAGGCGAACCTGGCTGCCGCTGTTTCGCAACAGCAAATGCCGTGGAGGTCTGCGGATGGCACATGCGACGAGTTTCTGCGCGTTCTCAGCCTTATGGAAGGCTGGCAAGCATTCATGTACAAGTATGTCGAGAGCGTGGATGAGCTAAGCTCGCTGAAGATGACAGTCGGCGCGAGCCAAGAGGACGGGGACCAGTTCTTTGCAGACCACATATCTGCACAAGTTGGGGCTATACAAGGCAATGGAGCCGAATTAGAGAACGAACAGCGTGCGCTAGTCGCGCTTGGAGCCCTCATCGGACGGCTGCGCGATTGCAAGCGATGGTCCTCTCCACATGTGCTCCAGCTTGTCAGTGCCCAGATCGAGAAGCTGTGCGGGAGACTTGCGCGCGCTGGTGAAGAAGTGAAGGTCTTTCCGGCAGAAAGCCACCAGTTCACGGTTGCGAGTGCGGTAGTCGGGCTGCACCTGTCGCTTGGAAGCCGTGGACTGGACTCGACGAAAGAGGCTATGACGGTTGCGCATTTTGCGAGAGTCGAGAGCGTGTTCGCCGCGCTCATGCAAGACTCACGTCACACAATCGTGCGTGCTGTGTCCAGTCTTGGTATCAGCCATCTGGGTTGGCTGTACAGCATTAGCATTAGCGTCGACGACGGCAAGGATCAAGTTCCAGAGCGTGTCAAGGGTATTGCTGTCTCGGTTCTTGCGGCGTCTCTGCGCGGTACAGACGCCGTCAAAGCGGGCAACCGAGCACTCGCTGCTCGCGTCTTCTCGAGTGAGAAAGTCGATCCCGAGATGGTGTCGACATTTTCGACGCAGCGAGATGTTGACGACGTGGTAACGTGGGGATCGCTGATGGGGCTGGCTCGCTTGTCCACTGGCTTCGCGAGCATTCGTCAGCTCGAGTGGCTGATGAACCTCAAGACTGTGCTGAGCCACGTGTGGTGTGAAGACAAGCGTGCTGCGGTCTTCGGTGTTGCTCTGGCGCCAGTCCTCCTGGAGAGCGTCGCGTTCGACCTCGTTCCTGCAGCTGAAGTGGAGCGGTTCGTGCAGACCTCGCTCGAGCGCCTGAAAACCAGCTCCGGTGACCAGCGGGAAGAAGGGTTCCATTTGCTCCCGTTGCACTTTGCTGTCAGTCGAGCCGTCGCGCTTGGATGCACTATGCGTGGTGACCAGTTGCGCGAGCTGGTCGAGCGAACACGAGAGTGTCTCCAGCGAAATCCCAAGACAGTGTGCGAGGTGGGAGTTGCGAGTGTTGCCAACTTCTTCCATCTCTCGCTCGGCATTCGTTCACTCGGTGATGGACCGATGCGGAGTCTCTCGACTGGATCGCTGGAGCTCGCGTGCGATCCGAGCGACGTTGAGTCACTTCTTGAAGGCGTGCACTCGCTCGCGAGCAGCAGCGAGTTCGCACGGTTCGCGCTCGGTGCGATCTCGACAACGAGAGAGCTCTATTTCGTGTCACAGAAGAAGAAGACGTTCGATGCAGAAGTGCTCGCGCTTCCATCCAGAGGGCTGCTCTTCAAGGCGATGAACGCTCTTCGACAGGAGCAGGAGCTCGGAGAGCACAAGCAGTTGGTGGCTTCCCTGCTGGATTGCTTGACCGCTACAAGCGCGCACTTGCCGCTGCTGGACTACGAATCACCAGTGCGTCGTCTGATCAAGCGATTCTGCGACGTCGACGTTACTGTCCGCTGCATCCAGTTGGCGATGACTCAAGGCATCTGTGACTTGTACACGGTGGACGATCTGTACGACCCCAAGTCGGTTGTGAACTCTGACGCGCGCGTGCAAAGCGCACTGGTGTCTGGACTTCTGCAACTTGCTGGGCGAGTTGGCGCTGACACGTTGAGTCGTCTGATGACGTCAGTGTCCAACGTGGTGCTTGAGGCGTGGGAAAGCGCTTTGACCGAGTCGTTCGCTGTCGTCGAGACGTGGATTGCTGTGCTCGCAAAGCTTCTGGAGCGAGAGAATACCCATCGAGTCTCAGTCGAGACGCGCGACGAGGTGAAGCGCGTGGTGATCGAGCACGTACTGCCAAAGCTACCTGCGATCGATCCCGCCGATCGTGTTCGCTCAGCGCTTGTGCGCGACTTCGCTCGTGAGGTTCTGTCCCAGATTCCTCGACAAGACGGTGTGGAGAACTTTGTGCTGGGGACCACGCCCGAGATGAGTTCGCCGATGCATGGGCATCAGATGGCGGCGATCTTGGCTGAACTGGTGCGATCTGGAGCCGTGTTTGCTCCAGAGAAGCAGACCGGCGTCGTCGTGCAGTGGGTTCTTCGCCAGGACTTTACACGATGGACGCCGGCAAGTTCAGCGGCGCAAGTTCAGCTGCTGAACGAGTTGGCGTCGTATGTGCTGCCATCGAAGCCGAGCAGGAAGCAGCTTCAGGCGGATACCATCTCGTGGGTCCACGAACTAATCGACGCGATTAGCAGCACCGTGACGGCAGCATCTGGTGCGGGCAACGCGACGAGGAGACGTGCCCTGTTCACCTTCTTGGCGTGTGTTTGCGCGTCGAAGTTCCCGTTGAGCTTCGAGCACGACGCCACAGCGAGAGCTGCTGGGTCAGAAGATGCCGTCTCGCCTTTTGTCCGAGTGTTCCCGGTTGCCGTGATGCACGAGTTCGGCAGAGTGGACTCCATCGTGGAACGACTGTGGCAGCTTCACCAGCTCGTTCAGCGCGTCGACCTGAAGGCGGAAGCACTCAACTACGCAGCGGTTCTTCGCGCAGTTCTCCTGCTTGTCCATGTCCGCAGCGGCGGCCAGGTGACGTCAGAGCGCGTGAAGCAGCCGATCTTGCACTTTTGGAGTGTGCACAGACACCACCAGGAGCAGTGACACAGCGACTCTGCCGATGCCCACGTTAAAGGCAACGGAGAAGAAGCTGGTTGGTTCAGGCAAGAAGCATTGCAACGGAGGATGAAGCAGTCGAACGAACGTTCATGGCATGCGCTCTTATGGGTATATCCTTTATCTAACGTGCAATTCGAGAACGTGTTTGCTAGGTGCTGCCCGAGTCCATTGCTTTGGAGCGTGCTGAGTGCCGTCTGCTGTCTACTCGCCCAGTTGGCCAGCTGATCAGTTGGCCACAGGCGAGTGAATCGGCGTGACGGAGATCGGGACGTCGGCGTCCTGCTGGCTCGCGAACGAGTTGAAGATCTGCTCGAGTGTCGTCTGCGAGACGCTGTACTCGCGGATCGAGAGGCTCGTCTTGGCGCGCTCGATGCGCTCGAACACGGCC
>JAASFH010000396.1:0-20237 GCA_023333695.1 Globisporangium yorkense
CAGGCAGTGCAGCACGTTCAGCGTCGGCCCCCAGTTCTGCGCCAGCGACCCACGGTCAGCGACACAGTCGCACTCATAGAGTTAGTGTGTTTCAGCTTGCAAGAGACACGGGTACAGCAGGAGCAGCACAATCTAACGCACCTCGTTGATGATGTCCGCGCAGATCTCGCCGGTCTGGGACTTGACGTTTGGGTGGTAGACGCGCGTGAGAAACTTGACCTGCAGACGCCCGCTGTTAGCTCCAAAGCACGGATCTCAACCCATCCAATCATTTAGATGCACGCACCTTTGGTGCTTTGAATGGGTACTCGTTCGGGAACTGCAGGTCGATGCTGAAGACGCCGCCGGCGTACGGCGTGTTCTCCTGCACACGCAGGCTTGTCAGCTGCTAGTTGCAGCCGCCACGACAAAAAGAGTCGACGCAGCACGCACCGGGCCGGCGAGCATCGCGTTCCAGTGCATGAGGTCGTCGTCGACGGCGCCGACCGTGCACCACTCGGGCGAGTTCTTCTCAAACTCGGCCAGCTCCTGCGTGTCCGCGAGTGTCAGTGGCGCATGTATGGGCCTTGCAAGCGGCAGGCGCACGCACGCACTTTGGTCAGTCGCCGCGCCATTCTCACGTCCGCTTGCTGCTGCTGCTGCTGCTGCTGATCTGCGCTTCTTCTCGATGTTGCTCGTCGCCGGCAAAATCGAAACTGATCTCAAAAAGCTGAAAAAGTTCTCTGCGAAGTTTTCAACTTTTTTGCAAAGCAGAAAGACTAAAAATAGACACGGATCTTGTCCTAAATATGGACTTCGTACTTTGACGAACGCACACTATCGACGCACCAGATTCGTACTTTATCGAGTTAAAAGTACCCTGGCAATTTCCCTGACCTCGAGCACCTTGTGCCGGAGCTTGTGGCGGACGACGTCGCCGCCCCGAAGACTCCCCCCACGATGTCGGCGAGTATGCTGCGGCAGATGCTCGAAGACGCCGGCGCGCAGCTCAAGGAGCGCAAGTTCCAGGAGGCGCTGGACGGCAGCCGCCGCGTCACGCAGTTCGACCCGACCAACTTCCAGGCGTTCCTCTGCGTTGGGCTCGCGAGTCTCCACCTGCAGCAGGTGCGGTTCGTGTCATCTCGAAGTGATGCAGAGAGGTGGAGTCTAATGGCCGTATGCCACTGCAGTGGGAGGAGTGCGAGGAGGCGTTTCGGCGCGCGGCGAACCTCAAACCCGCGATGCCTGCGCCGTGGAAGGTGAGGAGGTGGTGGCGCATGGGAGTGCCATACTATGGTACTAATGTGGTGGTGGTGCATGCGTCTTACAGAACCTGGTAGACCTCTTCGAGGAGAGCAAGCAGCCGCAGAAGAAGCTCGAACCGCTAGAGAAGCTCGTGACCATCTTCCGAGAGTACGTTTTGGGCTCACGGCCTTGTGCTGCTTGTCTTCCTGGGTTAACACACCTGATGGTACTGCAGGACGAACAAGGTGAAAGCGTGTCAAAAGTGGATCGCGGAGGTGGCTGCAACTGCGACGGAGCTCAAGATGTTCCCAAAGGTGCGAACGACACGCCTTCGCTTGACGTCGTACATGGTACCAACCTCCGTTCTCGTACTGTACAGGCATTCGACGCTTGGTACTCGCTCGTGGTTGCGCAGAGTGACGACACTCGCGCAATTTGTCTCGCTGTCACTCCGAACGAGGAGCTGTCGTCCCCCATGGCCATTTGGCTCGACCTCGTGGATCTGCTGCAGGTGCGGCGTACTCGTCGCTGTCTTCATCCCGATGCACGCTACTTACCCGAACGAGTCGTCCACTGATGCAATGTGCCAGCGTCCGAACTTCAACCTGTCGGACTGCGCGACGCCAGTCACCACTGTGGAAGTCGCGGAGCAGTTCTTCCTCGCAGCGTCGACGTGGTCGCCCGATGCAGTCGCAGACGCGACCGCCAGACTGGACAGTGCAGTCGCGTTCTTCTTGCGCGCATCGCTCGACGAGCTGAAAGCCACGAAAGTGGCGAAGAAGAAGTCCGCGCTGCTGCACAAGTTGGACGCGCAAGCTCTCGGGGTCATCGAGTGGCTGCCGACGTCCAAGATCGCCGCCGAGTTTCTCCTGCTGCGCTCCGAAGACAGCGACAGTCGTACGTGCGAAGCGCTGCACAGTTGTCATTCCTGCGGGTGACTCTGACGCTCTTGCGGCTCTGCGTGTCCAGCGATCACTTTGGAAAGAGCGTCGCGCCTTGCGCTTGAGCTGCAGACTGTATACGCGAAGAGCCCGATGGTCCAGGTGTTCAACGGATTGCGTCTCCTGGAAGCGAACGAGACGGAGCAGGTACATCAGACTCGTCTACTCGACCACGGAGACGCAATGGACTGAGTGTGCGTTGCTCGGCGCATGCTTCTTTCAGGCTCAAGCTACGATTCTCGACGCGCTCGCGTACTGCTCGTCGTCGTCGTTCTTCGAGAGTGCGCTCTGCGTCCGTGCGCAGATGGAGTTGGCGACGCTGCTGCTTTCTGTGCGGGACGTCGAGGGCTGTCTCAGTCGCCTGCAACGAGCCAAGAGTCTGATCGCAGAGAAGTCTCTGGCATTTGGATCCGCGCCGCCACACGCAGCGATGTGAGTGCCTGCAAGGCTCTTGGAGCTCGCGCTGCTTCTTTCGCTAACCTATCTCTTTGTCTCATTTGTGCAGCTACTCGGAAACCAAAGCGCAGCTGATGGAAGCGAGTGCATGGGAGCACTCTGGCGACTCGGACAAAGCGCTGGCGGCCTACCAGACTCTGGTCGACACTGCGGACGACGATTCTTCAGCCGGATACCAAGCGACGATTCGGATCTCGGAGCTGCTGTTGGCGAAGAGCAAGTTTGTCGACACTCGCGTGACGTTGGACTCGTTCACACAAAGCGGATCGCAGAGCGAAGGAGACTGCGCGGTGTTGTCTGCGATTCGCGGGTGGGTTCAGTTCCAGCTCGGCTTCGTGGATGAAGCGAAGACACTGCTCGAAAGCGCTGTGCCGAAGATCCCCGTGTCCTCGGGTCCCGACAAGGCGCGCGCGCTTAAGCGACTCGCGGTTGTGTACTGGCATCTCGGCGGCGCGTATCGGCAGGAAAAAGCTTTCTGCTTCGGACTTCTGCTGCAAGCTGCGAAGCTGTCGCCGGCGGACAGCGAGATCTTCGGGTGGCTCGGAAAGTGGTACGAGGAGGTGGTTCGGGACACAATTCGCGCGGAGAAGTGTTTCTTGAAAGCACTGTCGCTCTCACCAAGCAACGAGATCGCGGGAGTGGCGCTGAGCGATCTCTACGAACGTCAGCAGCAAAGCACTTTGAACGTGAAGCTGTGGGAGGACATGACGCAGGAGTCGGTGTCTGCGCCGACGTGGGCTCTGCTGCGTCTTGCGCAGCACTTGGTGGAGCTCGATGACGAGCGCGCAGTGGGGAAGCTGCACCTGGTGCTGCGCAACGATCCGTTCAACGCACGCCACTGGGTCGCGATGGGGCACGTGTACCGCCACTTTGGCAAGATCGTGTCGGCGCACAAGTCGTACTTGAAGGCTGTCGAGCTCGGCGAGATGAACTGGTGTCTGATGTGCGAGTTGGGGCGAATCGAAGGCGAGCTGCTGCTTTTCGACGAGGCGTTCGCTCACATCGAGCCTTTCCTCCCGGGAAGTTCGGCACCGCCGCCTGACTCTGAGCAAGCTTCAGTTGTGTCGATGTTGTACGCGGAGCTCCTGTTCAAGCAAGCCAAGCACCTATGCGCGGAAGGGCTGTTCGGTCGAGCATCCGAAAACGTGTTGAAAGCGGCGCGTTTGATGCAGTCGCTCCCGTCGTCTGGACTATGCGGTACCGCCGACGGTCTCAAGCTGATCGGTGACATCCACAGTTTGGCGTTCTACTTGTCTCCGAGCCACTTTGACCACGCGTCTGCTGCTCCATCGACTGAGATGGCGAGTGCGTGGGTCGACTTCATCTCGAGCGGGCGGAAGGCGTTCGAAGCTATGACTGCGCTCCTGTCTGCGTCGAGTGATGATGTGCCAGCTTCCAAGCGTGCGGAAGCCTTCTACAACGTTGGTCTAAGCTGCTGGTACGAAGCTCAAGCGCTGTGCACTGTGCATGGGATCAGCTTCTCAGGATTTGAGCATATGCAGTCACCGCAGACACTCGAGTTCGTCACCTCCATCAAGACGCACGAGCCGCAAGTGTTCGCGCGCGTCGAGGAGCTGAAGGCAAAGGCGAAGAAGAGCTTCGAAGACTCGGTGAAGGCGAACCCGCAGCTCGTGCTCGGCTGGAACGGACTCGGCGTCGTCCATGACCACGTTATCGTGAAGCAGTTTGCGTGGATCCGCGCGACGCAAGTCGGGAGGAACGATGCTCCGTGGGCGAACCTCGGGATGCTGTACGTGCAGCACCCGGAAGGTGGCGCGGCGGCATCGTTGGCGCGAAAGGCGCTCGTTCATCTGCAAGGCGTGAGCGCGAGCAATCCGGCGATGTGGAACGGCTACGCCATGCTCGCTCGCCGTGAGCGCTCTGCCGCGGAGCAGCAGAAGGCAATTGAGTCGTTCCGCTGTGCGCTCGAGATGGGACTGGACATGGACGCGCTGCAAGGGTTCGCGGCATCCTCGTTGGCTGGGAAGCCTTCAGGCGAGTTCAGCCGTGGTGAGAAGCATGACAACTACGAAGAGCTGCTGTTCGCGATGCGCAAGGTCACGGAAAGGGATCCGTTCAACGCTGGATCTTGGACTACGCTTGGCGTGCTCCAGCAGCGACTGGGTCTCTTCAAGGACGCCTGCGCATCGTTTGCTCGTGCGCAGTCGCTCTTGGTTAAGACGCCGTGGTACAACCAGACAGCAGATCTCAAGTGGAGCGGCAGTGTCGCTGCGTTCGGCTGCGAGGACTCGGCTCTTGATTTCGAGAAGGCGATCACTGAGGCTGAGGCGCAGGGGACATCGTCAAGCGTGCTTGTGCGGCTTCTGAAAGCCCAGCAGCTGCATCACCGCTCGGACGGGACGGGATCGCTGCAGGCTATCGTTGCTCTCCTCCAGTCCGACCTCACGGACGACGAACGAGATATCGTGGCTGCGGTCGGACTGGCTATCGCGGGGCTGCTGAAGGATGATAAACGCGTCTCGGAAGGCGATGTGGACGCTCTCCGCGTGCTCTGCAAGGAGCACTTGCTGCGCGATCTGGCGGGAGGGATCTCAGACGCCAAGTTGCGAGTGGTGGAGCTGCATGATCGCGCGGCGGGACTCAACTCGGACGTGCAGTCGTTCCTGGAGATGGCGAGCACCGGTGATAAGCCGCCAGCGTCCGTGTGGTCGCGTCTGGCGTTTGCGCTGATCGACTTCCAGCAAGTGCAGAGCTCAGCGCTGCTCTCCCAGGCGCTCTCGTCAGCGAGAAAGCACGCGGACGACGACACACGAGATGTGACGTATTTGCGGGTGCTTGCTGACGTTCTCCTGTCGCAACCTTCGAGCACTGGAGCGACGAAGTCAGACTACGACGGCCGTGGCGCCCAGAAGCTCGTGCGGATGCAGCCGTGGGATCCGTATGCTTACTTTCTAGCAGGTGCTGCGCTCCTAAAGAGTTACGCGCTGACTTCAGACTCGAAGGATGTGGAGAGCCGGCGACGCCGACAACATACACTGCGTAGCGCCACGCTGCTCCTTGAGAACGGTCTGAAGGTCGCGACTTCGTTCGCGCAGCACAACCTCGAGCATGTGCTGATCCAGTGGATGCTCAGTCTCTGCTACACTGAGCTCGGAGATGCTACGCGTGCTTCCAGCTGCGTCTCGGACGCGCAAGCGTCGATCGATGCGGTGGCGCATGAGTTTCCGTCGCGAGCGCTGGACTGCGATCTCCTGAGCGCACGTTTGCAGTCCGTTGTGAGTCCGCTCGAGGGTGCGAAGAAGTACCAAGCAGTGCTCTCCCGCGTCGCGTCATCGAGTTCATCCGAGCGATTGGCTCCGATCCTCTCCGAACTCGGCGCGGTCTACGAGGACGCCGGGTACTTGGACTGCGCGCTTCAGGTGTGGAAAGCCGTCACGTCGCTGACGACCGCGAGTGGGTCCGACGACCGTCCTGCTGCTGCTGGGAACTTCCTGGCGAACCTGCGCCTGGCGATCATCCACGGCAAGAAGCAGAACGCGAAGACCGCGAAGAAGCAGATCAAAGCGACGATCACGCTTGTCCCGAGTCCTGAGTCCGCGCAGGCGACGGTCGCGGCGTTCGTCGAGAGTGTGATCGCCAAGAGTTCGTAAAAGATCACCAGTCCAAGCCCACGAAGCGAGGTGCAGCATGCAGCGGAGGAGGAGGTGGGGGAATAAGTTGATCGTTGCTGCTCTACGATGGTGGTCTGCTTGCTCGTGTCTGTCGCCTCACACAGTCGCGTCGTGCGGGCCGAGCGCCTGCAGTAGGATGTACTCGTCGTTCGGCAGCAGCAGCACAGAGTAATGGTTGCTCCCGCTCACGAGGAATCCGTGCTCGCGGCGCTCTTTGCCTTCCTTCTGCGTCCAGGACACGAGCGCGTCCGGGAAGCCCCAGACCATCACGACCGCCCACGGCACCGTGCCGCTCTTCACCGCGTGCGCCGCCTTGTCGAACATCCCGCGACAGAACTCCGTTGCGAGGAGGCCGCGCCACCGCACAGTCGCAAGCTCACCATTCGGCTCGAACGCGAACGCGTCGGCGCGAGGACCCGTGAACGTGGACACGTACTCCTCTGGCGTCTGGTGCTTGAGCAAGTCCGTGAGTCTGCACGCGACGAGTCCGAACCAGTCGTACGCCTCCTGCAGCGACGCGAGCAGCTCACGTCGACTCTGATCTACGGTATTTGCGTTATCGCTGCTAGCTGACGCGACACGGCTGCAGAACACGTCGAGTTGCGGGAGCATGATGTCCCGGAGGTGCGTCACGTCGCCGTTCACCTCCACACGCTTGCGCTGGATCGTGTCGTCCTCGCCGAAGATGATGGTGCGCGGCGCGCCGCGCTCGTTGTACGCGCACATGAGCATCTCGAGCGGCGCGAACGTGGTCTCGAGGCAGCGCAGCACGCGGTCGCGGAAGCTCGAGTCCTCGTCGGTCGCGAACGCCTTCGTCTTGAGGTCGATGGTGACCACGTAGCGCGCAGCTGCTGATTTGCACGACGCGGGCAGTGCGCCGCCGTACTTGCGGCCCACGACGCCGAGCTGCTCGTAGGTGGCGGCGTCCACGAGCAGCAGCAGCTCGCCCGAGGGCAGCAGCATCGCCGAGTTGGCGGCATCCACCGCCACGTTCTTGGCGACCATATACACAGCGCCCTGCAGCACGTAGTCGCGCACGAAGCGGCGCGAGAGAAAAAGCGCTGGCGGCGCCGCCACCTCGTAGAAGAAGCTCGTGTCCCACTTGAGCGTCTGCGCGAGCGCCGCGCCGGCGGTTCCCGGGGCGACCACTTCGAGCTGCTGCGCGAGCGCGAGGCCGCCGAGCAGTTCCGCGTGTCGTGACTTCTGCGTGCGCAACGACGAGCGCCACACGAGCGTGCGCGACGCCGGGAGGGCGACGCGCTTGAGCGTCGACGTTGACGTCGCCTGCGCGCGCCGGTCTTGCACGCGCTTCCTGCCGCCGCTCACCATCCGCGTTCCTGTATTGAGGTACTTAGTCGGGTCGATCGATGTCACTAAAAATGCTGTTTCCAAAAGAGTGACTTCTCTTGGATGGTTCTCATTCTTCTCTCAGTCGAGGGAGAGCCCCCTGCCGAGAACGACGAGCACGAGGGCGATGATGAGCGCTGCTGACGGCGTGAACGGCGTGAACGTCGCACCGGAGGTCGTGAACCTCAGCGTCGGCGACGACGTCGACCTCCACCAGGCTGGTGACCAGCAGACGCAGCACCAGATCCACCAGATTGAGCAGCGCGTCACCGGCCGCAAGCGCCCGCCGCCCACCGCCTTCCAGCAGCTCCAGTCGCTCATCGCGCAGTCGGCGGATGGGCGCCTGCTCGAGCCCGACTCGGAGCTCGAGGGCGCCGAGAGTGACGGTGGTGAGGAGGAGTCCGCTGTCGATGCCGAGGACGATGACGACGCTGCGGGCGCCGCAGAGGAGGAGGACGACGAGAGCGGTGAGTCGCCCTCAAACGGCGTCTCTGGCAGCGGGGCCACAGCGGTGGGCGGTGCGGGATCCGCCTCAGCGCCTGGCGGCCGCCGCATGCGCCTGACGCTCGGCCAGAAGCGCGAGGTCGTGGATCTGGCGGCCAGCAAGAAGTTCACGCACCGCGAGCTCGCGGAGCAGTTCAACGTCGGGCGCACGACGATCACCAACATCTGCCGCCAGGAGGAGCTCATCCGCACCGAGACAGACTCGGCCGACGCGCTCAAGAAGAAGCGCAAGACGACCAAGTTCTCGTACGACATGCGCGTGCTCGACGAGTGCCTGCACAAGTGGCGCATGGAGGTGAAGGTGAGCAACCCGGACATCCGGATCACCGGCACGGTGCTCCAGCAGAAGGCCATGGAACTCGCGCTCAAGATCCAGCACGAGCCGTTCGCGAACCTCCCAGAGAAAGTGCGCCAGGCGCTCGCCAAGTTCACGGCGTCCAACGGTTGGCTCGACGGCTACCGCATGCGCTTCGGCTCGTTCAGCTCCAAGGTCGTCGCGGGCGACCACGGCGTGATCAAGAACGTCGACACGCAGACGCGGCTCCGCGAGCTGCACCACAGCCTCGCCGGCGTTGAGCTTCAGGACATCTGGACCGCGAGCGAGTTCGCCGTCATCCACAAGCCGAGCAGCCCGCTCGCGCCGCCGGACCCGAGCCTGCCGCTGTCAGTCGCCGGCGAGTTTGGCAGCAACGGCAGGTACACGCTGTCGCTGATGGTGAGCGCGGCGGGCGAGAAGTTTGACGTGCAGGTGATCGGCGTGGAGCGCGTCCCGGTGCTGCCCGACGGCGTCGACGCGCAGCAGGCGTACAGCATCCAGTACTGCCACTCGAAGACCGGCTGCCAAGTGGCGCACACGACCGTGGCGTACCTCAAGGCGCTGAACGCGCTCGCGAAGGCGCGCAAACGCACGTTCCGCGTGATCCTGGACAGCGCGGTGCCGCACGTCAAGGCGGCGATGATCCTCGACTCGCAGGGAGACCAGCGCACGTTCTTCGTGTACGACCACCTGCAGCTCTACTTCCTGCCGCCCAACTTCAAGCCGCCGCGGTTCCACCCGTGCCACCTCGGCATCATCCAGGCGTTCAAGGCGCGCTTCCGCTACGAGATGGTCGAGACCTTGTTCGCGAACTACCGGCAGGTGATGCTGAGCCAGGACGTGGGCGGCTTCCACCCGGTGCGCTACCTCCACACGCGCAACGTCTTCCACTGGTTCCACGTCGCGCTCCAGAGTCTCGACACGCACTTGATCCAGAACTGCTGGGTGAACAGCGGGCTGCTGCCGACGCCCGCGCTCGCGGCGCTCAACATGAAGGAGATCATGGCCGCGAACACGAGCAACCCGCTCGCGGCCGCGACCGCGCCGGGGCTGCCGAACCCGACGGTCATCTACCATGACCTACAGCTGCTCCTGACCGAGGTGCTGCACCTCGCGCCGGACTTCCTGCAATGGATCGGTGTGGCCGACCCGCTCAACGCGCAGGCGTTCGCCGAGCTCGAGGCGAACGCGTCGGTGACGGACTCGGGCGTCGACGAGGTGCAGATCATCCGCAGCGTGCTCCAGAGGAACGACTTCCTGCACACGAAGAAGATGGACGACGCGCTGCATGCCGCGGGCCACTTCGAGCCGCTGCCGGACGCCTCGGACGAGCACTGTCCTCGGCCAGAGGAGGTGCTGGCGGCCGTCGAGATCCTCAAGCGGTACTTGCGCTTGTCCAAGGACGCGGTGGCGAACCGCGCACACGCCGTCGTCCAGCTCAACAAGATCAAGTCCGCGCTCGACAGCAGCAGCAGCATCGTCCACGACGTCTGAGGTGCTGTGATTCCAGCATGGAGTCGTACGTGTGGGTGTCCTGCTGCGCGAAATGCGAGGGGCGGGTGTGTGTCGGGCAGTGCCTTCTAAATAATCTATTGCTCATGCACAGCTCTCGTCGTCGTCGGTGGTGGTCGCTGCGCGCGATGGCTGGCTGGTGCGACGGAAGATGGTGGTGGGGGACGCTCACGTGGCTCTGCTCCTGCTTACGACAGCCGGTGGGGGGTCAGCGGCGGCGACGTGAGCCCCGCGAGGATGTCGACGCTCAGAAAGTCGTCCAGCGGGAGAATCGAGCGCTCCGCGAGCGCGCGCGTCTCCGCCTCGCGCTGCCTCGCGGCGTACGATATAAGCGTGCGCAGCGCGCTCACGAGCCAGTCGCGGTGACTCGCGCTCTGCGTCTCGAGGTCGAGCGTGCGGTCGTTGAACACGAGCGAGAAGGAGCACGCCTCGAGCGCCGCGCAGCTCGCGTACTTGAGGAAAACCGCAGTCTGGCGCCCGTCGAGGATCTGCAGCACCTGCGCGAGGTCGACGGCGCTGCTCAGACTGCCGCGCTTGTGCTGCCACTGGAGCGTGCCAGACTGGTTGCAGTGCAGCCGCGTGGCGTGCGGGCCGCCGCGCCGGCCGTACTTGATGAGCGGGAAGAACATGTTGACCGCCTGCACGAGGTAGAAGCGGTGCTTGCCGCCGAACCGGAACGCGAGCTCGACGATCTTCCACCGCGCGCCCTCGATCGACTCGAGTTCCTCGTCCGTATAGTGGAACGTCTTCTTCTTGCGCCGGAACTTGAGCGTTCCGAGGAGCCGCGGCGCCAGCCGCCCGAACGACGACTTCTTCTGAGACCGCACCACCTCCAGCGACTCATCTGCCGCCGTCGTGGAGGTCGACGCCGCCGCCGACGACTTCGCGGCCGCGCGGATCGGCACGGGACACGACTGTCCGCGTCGGCGAGCAGCAAAGCTGTGGTGTCCCGGCGTCTCGTAGCGCCGCTCCGAGTCGTCCTTGAGGTCGATGACGAGCCGGCGGAAGCTCGCCGAGAGGTTATGCGGCATCTCGGCTTCCGGGAAGCAGCTCGGCACGTACGTCGGCGCGACGGTCGTCTCGAGCATGAGCGGCTCGAGGTTGTCGAACGAGACGATAGTCGCAATGTCGTCCTCTTCATCATCAGCAGCTGCGATAGCGTCCTTGTCTTCGTCGTCGGAGTCGTCGTCGTCGTTCTGGTTCGAGCGCGGAGACGCGTTGACCGCGTTATGCTGCGTCGAGCTCATGCTGTTGATCCGGTGCATGAGCTTTCTCACGCTCACGGCGATGTTCGGCGGGTCGAAGTGCAGTTCGTCGTCGTCGTCGTCGTCGTCGTCGTCTTCGGACAACTGGCGCTGGGACTCGCAGCTCTCCGGACTCGATCGGTTCTCGTCGCTGCTGTGGTCCTCCTCGTGGGCTTGCGCCTCTTGATGCGCCGCAGGCGCCTTGAGCTCTAGCGTGTGCCTGTTCTCGTCTTTCTGCTCCAGCAGCGTCTCGAGCTCGTTGTTGTCCATCGCGTCGTCCGGGTCGCGGCCGCCGAACGGGTCGAACGCCGCGTGGAGGTCTCCGAACTGGAGCGAGAGTACCGCCTGACGCCTCGCAGCCTCTTCCTTGTCATGTTCGTCTACTCCGTTCGCCGCCTCGGAGCAGTACGTCGACGCTGTGGACGACGACGACGACGACGGCGCAGAGGCGTCGTCCTTGTGCTTCCCGAGCGCCATCGCGTGGTAGAGCGGGTCGAAGAAGAAGGTCGAGAAGCGCGAGTTGTTCACGCTCGGGCGGCGCTGCTGGTTGTTGCTGCTGCTGCTATAGCTGCTGCTTTTCCGGCTCGCCGAACCGCCGCCGCCGCCGTCGTCTTCCGGATCGGAAGAGGCGGCGACGGAGTGGCTCCCGCGGCGCAGGAACTTGCTCAGCAGGTCGCTCGACGTTGGCCGCTCGCTCTCGCGCTGGTGCACGCGCATGCTTCTTGCTAGGTGCTTGGTGCTGTGCTCTGGCACGTCGAGAACTGTTTCGCTTCCTTCTCGACCAACTTTGGACGCGAGCGCTTTGAGAAAATGCGGAGATGCAGCAGCAGCAGCAGCTGATGGCGGAGATGCCGCAGCAGCTGATCGTGGATGAGGAACAGATCCGCCAAGAACACCCGAGTGTCCTGCTGGCTGTCACGACCAAGAGCAGTCGCGGGTAAGGCAAGACGGCGCCGAGTTCAGTGCTCGCTCCCCTTTTCGCGACTGCTGGCCACATCGGGAGCTTGCTCGCTTCATTCCTCTGGCATGCGCGATCCATTACTCGCAGCAGGCTCATGCCCGAGTTCCGCCATACGATTGCCAGCTGCTCTCGGTCTGCATGAGATTACCAGTTCTCGTGAGTCCTTCATGGGAGAGATCGGTGAAGGAGAGGTCCTACATGCCATGCTTTGAGCACGACCAACGTCGTCACCTTCGCGATGTCACTAAAGGCACTCTTCTGAGGTCCTCGTTTGACCTCGTCATCACCACCACTTCGCCACCTCCATCTTCCTCATGAGCGCCACCGCCGCGCCGAGCGACAACGTGCAGGCGGCCTTCGGGCTCTTCGACGACGACAGCAACGATGACGAGACGCCGCAGACGCAGGCGCAGCCGCCAGTCGCCGCGTTGGGCTCGATGAGTCTGCTGCCGCCTGCCGCCCCCACCACCCGCGTCCCCCTCAACCTACCGACCGACGCGGAGCTGCTCGAGGCCGACGTCCCGAGCCTCTTCGCGCCCTGGGACGACGTCAAGCCGCTCGCGGTCGGGCCCATCACGCTCGTGACCGACTGCAAGGGCGTCGGCGGCTCGCGCGGCTACGTGGCAGCGCGCGACCTGACTCCGGGCACGCGCGTGCTGGTGGAGCAGGTGTTCGTGCCGTGGCCGCGCGACGTGGAGCAGACGGACCCGGCGTTCTTCATCGCCACACTCGAGTCCATTCTCGCGCGCGCCGACTACGAGGACATCCTGCGCCACCTGAGCTTCCTGCACCCGCAGCAGCTCAGCGAGCTCCCGGACGAGCTGCTCGTCGCCGGCCGCGCTAAGTACGGCGAGCAGCTCGCGCAGCTGCGGCGCGACTTCCAGCACCTCGCGCTCTCGGGCGACGCGCTGCTGCAGAACGTCTTCGCGATGCAGTGCAACGCGTTCGACAGCGGCGTGTTCCTCTACAACGCCATGTTCAACCACGACTGCAACCCCAACTGCGTCAAGTTCACGCCCGAGAACACGGCGCACGGCGTCTCCGAGGTGCGCGTGGCCAGCCCGATCCGCAAGGGCGAACAGCTCACGATCTCGTACCTGTACCCGCGCGAGCAGAGCCGCGAGAGCCGGCAGCGCAACCTGCGCGAGCAGTTCGGCTTCGTGTGCGTGTGCGAACTCTGTCGGCGCGGCGACAGCGTGCTCCCACCGCCACCAACAGACGCGAGCGAAGGGGACGGCGGCCACGCTCGCGCGGAGATGAAGGACGTGGAGAAGACGCTCGCGGTGGCGGAGGAGCTGCTCAAGGACTCGGCGAACGCCCATGAGGTGCTGCAGGTGGCGCTCGAGGCACTCTCGGACGCGCTCGAGCTCGTGGCACACGACCACATTGTGTTCATCCGCATCCACAAGCTCGTGGCCGACAGCTGCGACGCGCTCCTGCGCGCCAAGCCACCGCAGGACATCCGCGAGTACGCGATCCTATTCCTGCGCAGCAGCTACGAGCTGCTCGAGCTGCAGCAGGCGTACTTGAACGAGAGCCACATGGACCTCGCGCGCACGCTCAACGACGTGAGCCAGGGCATCCAATTGCTGCTGTCGTACGACCCGAGCGCGCTGCTGGCCGAGTTCGCCGAGTGGAAGGACTTCCGCCAAGCGTCCTTCGAGGAGAACAAGTTCCGCCAGGAGTACCGTCGGATCAAGCGCTTGTACGAATAGATGGACGCTCGTTCGCTTCCTGTCGCTGCTGTCAGCTCGTAGCCTCTCTCCTTGTTCCGTTCGTTCGTTCGTAGGTGTGTGTCGTGCAGTGGCGTCCTCGTTGTAGTCAGAACCCGCGCGTTGACGCAGCGCCTACAGGCGCAGCTTGCCCATCTCGACGTTCAGGCTCGAGAGCTTCCAGAGCACGATGCGGCCGTCGAGCGCTGCAACACGCACGGTTCACAGGCGTCAGCGCGAACTGCGAGAGAATGAACAGAAGCATCACCGCTCGTCGGTCGTACCGGAAGTCGTGAACTCCGTCACGCTGCCGTTCGCAGAGCGCTTGTACGCCTGGATGTCCGTGATCGTGCTCTCGTGCTTGCTGTGGGATGGCAGGAGAGATAGAGAGAGCAAGCGCGTCATGAGGAATGAGTAACGATACACTACACACACACGCGACACCAGACAGCGCCACACGCACGTCCACAGCGCGCCCTTGTCGCTCTGCGTGGCGTCCGATGACTGGCCGCGCGTCACCTTGCTCTGCCACATGCTGCGAGCTAGAGCACACCAAGAGCCAAGCGACGCGTGTGAGCAGCCGCATAACAAGTCTGCTTGCCATACAACACGCGCTTCGCGTACCCGTGTCGAAGCTTCCAGCCGTGCGCGAGGCAGCCGTCTGCGCCTGCTTCTTGTCCACAAACTCCAGGAACGACCTGGTCGAGTCCCGCGAGAGCAACAATGAGCATCAGTCAATGAGGCGTCCAGACACACGCATCTAGCGCCCCAACCGCACCAGAAGCCGCTCGCATCCGCCGAGAACAGCAGCGGGTTGAAGTCGTAGCCCGCGCCGACGATCGAGTCGTTCGAGAGGAATATCACGCGCGTGAGCGGGTGGTGCGCGAAGCGAATGGACTGCAGCGGAAGATCACACAGCACGCGTGAGTCCAGCAGCAGTACACCACAGAGCGCGCACGGCCGCAGCACGAACACCTACCTGCACGGTCGGGTGCTGGCCAGGAGCTCCGAAGTGGACGAGGTGGATCGACGAGCCGTGTCCTACGCGATGCAACAGAATCGCACTCGCATCAGCGCCCACAGAACGCGCACCGGCACCCACGACCCAAGCGCGTTACCTGCGAACGCGAGGCGGTCGCCCTTCGGAGACCACGCGACGGCGTTCACCCACGCGTTCGCGCTGTCGAACTCCGCGAGCGGCTCGCCGAACGGCGCGAGCGCCGGGAACGGGCCGCTGTCCGGTGCGCCGTCGATGTCCGAGATGTACGCCGAGAAGACGCGACACTTGAGGTCCGTGCTGCCGGTCACGAGCAGCTGGCTGTTCGGGTGCCACGCGAGGTCGGTCACGCTGCAGTGCGGAGAAGTGTCGGTCAGTTGAGCTGGTCGACGCATGCAGCAGTAGCAGCAGAGAGAGAGAGGGAGACCACGTACGTCGACTTGTGCTTCTTGATGATCTTGCTGACCCACCAGTTCTCCGACGCCTGGTAGAAGCACACGGACACGCACTTGGCGCCGCTGCTGACGGCGAACTTTTGCCCTGCAGCAAGCGTCCGTCGTGAGTTCCTCTGTCCCACTACGCAACACCAGCGACCGAACGCACCGTTGGGACTCCACTTGACGTTGATCGCGGCGCGGATGACGCGCAGCACGACGAGCGACGGCTTCCACTGGCGGTACGCGGGCTCGTACTTCCACACGAAGGCGCTGCGGTCGTGCGAGCACGAGACCAGCAGGTCGGTCACGGGCGACCAGTCGAGGCCGCTCACGAGCATGTCGTGCTGGTTGCATGCGTGCACACAGTCAGCTGCTGTGAGATCCGGCAGGAAGCGCAGAGACGCAGAGCCGTCCGCACCTCTGTGAGCACCGCCTCCTTGCGCCACTTGGTGACGTCCGGCTGGTGGCAGCCGGAGAAGATCCAGATCTCGTTGCTGTTCGGGCAGAGAGCCACCTTGGAGCGGTCGGCGTTCCACGCGTGGCAGGAGATGCCCTCCGCCAGGTGCCACAGGCTCGCGTCGCTCATGCTCGCTGCTGCTTCTCGCGCTACTTCTTGCGCTGTTGTACGCAGGTCTACGAATGATCGTAATCGAGGAGAGACAGCGAGGGGATTTTAACTCTCTACAAGAGCGTACCTCTACAAGGACCTCTTCAAGCACCCAGAACAAAACAAAAAATGGAAAAATTCTGAAAAAAGCCGTTATAAATTAGGTTATTACCTGATATACTCGTCTATTACAAATATAATACACATATGCGCAAGATTTTGAAAATTGCGCGCCATAATCGCACGAGACCTGCCCCCATCATCATCAAGCAGAGCATGGCGGCAGCGTGCCTCGCGGCCGTGGAAGCGGAGGAAGCGCTGCTCCAGATCTACGCGCTGCAGGTACGTCCGCCTGCACGAAGACATCGGGTAGCATACGACTGGCTCGTCTGACGCACTTCCTCTGCCATGCTCCAGTGGCGCGCGATCGACCTGCGAGCGCAGCAGCTGCGCGCCGAGTGCCGCCGCGTGGCGCTGGATGAAGAGATCGACCGCGAGGAGCGCGAGCTGCTCCGTGAGCACGAGCAGCTGCTGCGCATGCGCGAGAAGCAGCTGGCGCAGCAGAAGTACGAGGACGCGTTCGCGCTGCGCGCCGAGGTGCGCAGGCTGCGCCGCCAGAGCGACGCGCTGCAGCAGCGCCAGGAGTCGCAGGCAGAGGCGGCCGCCATCAGCACCACCGCAGCAGACACCGCGCCTATCAAGCACAAGAAGAAGAAGGCGGTTGTGACGAAGCAGAGCAACAAGGCGAGTAGCAATGGGGACGAGGCTGCTGCCGAGAAGACGAAGAAGAAGGAGACTGCGGTCAAGAAGAGCGTCGCATTCTCGCCGCGAAAGCCGCCGGCACCTGCGCAAGGCGCTCGGCCACGACGGCTGGAGCAGTCGTTCGACGCGGAGCTGGAGGCCGATGCCGAGGTGGGCGAAACGCGGAAGGGGGCGGCGACGAAGACGGCGGCGGACGAGCTCATGCAGATGCTTTCGCAGGACAAAGGCAGCGAGTCGGAGGGCGACGAGGTGTCGCTGGCGAACCTGCTGCCCACGTTCTCGTCGGGCGGGCGGTCGCCTAGCAGAGCGGAGAGCGCGACAGGCACGCCGTCCAAGTTCACGCCGTCCAAGTTGGCGCGGAGCGTGGTGAAGAAGGCGATGGCGGCGCCGATGGAGTTCGACTTTACGCGGAAAGCAGCGCTCGCGAAGGCGAAAGCGGCGAAGGAGAAGCAGCAGCAGCAGGCGAAGGCTGGCAGCGGCGGCGACGACAGTGGCGGCGACGACGCGCCGACGGAAGCCGAGACGCCGTCGAAGAAGGCGCTGAAGCGTCGGAAGGACCTCGGCATCTCATTCGCTGACAAACCAGTGGGTACGACCACCAAGCCGCCAGTCACTGCGGCGTCAACTGGTGCTGCAGCAGTGGCGCAGAACACTGGAGCCAAGAGCTTGATGCAGATGATCGGCGTGGCGAGTCTGGTTGGGGGGAAGGCGAAGGAGACGAGCACCGTGTCCGGAGTCCAAGCCAAAGCTGCTGTTCCAGCCAAGAAGCAGCCTGGCGAGCAAGCAAAGCCGACCCAGAAGACGGACAAGCCAGCGAAGGAGAAGACAGTGACGACGAGCAGCCGGACCGAACCGGAAGCTGAAGACTTCGCCGGACTCCAGACTACGAACATCACAAAGCGCGCGAAGCTGAAGAAGACGCCGACCGCCAGTGCCGAGCCAGAAGATGAAGATGCAGTCGCTGACTCGACAGCCACGAAGTCCAAACCGCTGCTGAAGAAGAAGGTGAACGCCGTGGAGCAAGCGATCGCGGAAGCGAGTCTGCTCAGCCGCATGCCCTCGATGCAGGACATTGAGACGCCGAAAGTGACGGCGAAGAAGACAAAGACTCTGCTGAAGAAGCCAGCGATGACGTCGCTCGCAGCCAAGCGCGCAGAGTTCCAGAAAATCCTGAGCGACGGCGTGTCAGGAGCTGCCAAGGACTCGGACGACGACAACGGCGCTGAGGCGGAGCCAGACGCGTTCGCGACGCCGCAGAAGCCAAGAACGATGAAGCGGAAGCGCGCCGAGGACTTGCCTGCGCCTGCTCCTCCACAGACGAACTACTTGCAGTCGCCTTCCGTGTCTGCGCTGCTCGCGATGCGGCCGTCGAAGAGCCCGATCGGGATCCGGTACGTCCCGAAGACGCTGAAGACTCCCCAGATGGTGCGCAAACGACAGCGTTCGGGTCAGCAGGACGGCTCGGAGTCTGTAGGTGACGCAGCTCAAGCGACTGTCGCTCCCCCAAGGGCTACCACTCGCCCGCAACGACAGGTTCCCACTGCCACCACTCGTGGCGCTCTGGCGTCGGCGGGTAGCAATGCGTGGGGCGGCTCTGGTCCGTCGTTCTTCGACAAGTTCGTGAACGACGGAGGGCTGCGCCTGAAGCGGACTGTGAAGCCGTGAGTCGATGTAGCATAGGATGTGGTGAACATGTCGATTCTTCAGTTGTGTATGACTGGAGTCCCGAGCATGCAGCAGCTCCGGGTATCAATCAGATCCTGTAAGGAGAACTCAATCACGAGCGCAGAGTTGCGGGCGTCTAGTTCTGCGTCGCGAGCTTGTGGAGGTCGCTCAGCACCTTCACCGACTGGACGTAGCGGTGCGGTGTGTACTCCGGGAGCTCGATGTTCAGAAGCTCCGGCTCGTGCGTCACGCCCGTGAGCACGAGCAGCGTCTGGAGTCCTCCGAGGCGGCCAAACGCGATGTCCGTAGACAGCCGGTCGCCAACCTGCGAGACCGAACGAAGCAGCCAGTGCGCTGTGAGCAGAGATGCTAGGATGAAAGACTACCAAGAAGCTCGCGCGGACGTACCATGCAGGTGCGCGCCGGGTCGAGGTTGTACGTCGAGAGGATGGTCTTGAGCAGGTCCTGCGACGGCTTGCCGATCACCGCCTCGGGAGGGCTGCGAGCATAACGAGCTCGTCAGGTTACATCGTCTCCGATGCAAAGCAACCGATCTGCTGCGAGCTCCACGTACTGGCCGACCGCGCACTCGATCGTCTTCACGAGAGTGCCGCCACCCGGCAGGATCGCACCGTCGACCGGGAACGTCGAGTCCCTGCCCGAGTAGCACACCAAAGTGAGACACATGAACCAGCTAGAGAAGAACAGGTCGCAACCAGCACGTGAGCACGTACGGGTTCGTCCCGATGAACCGGCAGCCGGGGTTCTGGCGCACACACACCGTGGCGTACGCGAGCTTGTAGTACGAGAAGTTCCTGCGCGACGACGAAGGCGTCAGCGAGAGTGACGATCTCCCGTACAACACCAGCCACACACGGCACCTGTCGAGTCCGACGACGACAGCCTTCACGTCCGGGTCGACGGTGAACGGCGTCGGCAGCGTCTTGAGGTCGCCGTGCTCGAGCCCGAAGGCTTCGTAGCCCTCCTTCTCGAGCTCCTGCCCGAGCCCCGCCTCGCCGACAAAGTACACCTTGCCGCTGATCTTCTGCTTCTTCATGTACGCGACCGTCGCCCACGCAGAGCTGCAAGGCAGACGCACACGCGCGTCAGTAAGTCGTGACCTTCCGAGTCTAAAGAGCGAGCGCACTCGACGTACTTGACGATCTCCTCGGCGACGACTGGGATTCCATGCGAGGCTGGTAGCGCGCAGCGTACCACAAGAGCCGTGTCAGACACTCCCCAACTACAATACCATCACACAGTCACGAGAAGCTCCGTACCCAGCACTTTGACGTAAGTCTCCCGGCTCTTGGTCGAGTTGTTTGTCTGCAGCATGAACACACTCCAGTGAACACCATCATAACTAACGGCTACGCATGCACTCAAGTACCAGCAACGCACCACAAACACGACACGCTTGCCGAGCGAGCGCAGCAGTTCGATGGCCTCCTTCGCGCCGGGGATGCCGGCGTCGCCGCGCCAGAGCACTGCTCCATGAGACACACGCGTGTGTGAGTGGCTCGATGGTCGTCATGCGCGTGAAAGGTACGCACGCACCGCCGTCGCAGTCGAAGAGGAACGCGTCGAGGCCGTCGATCCATTGCTGCCAGGCATCGCTCTCGAGCTTCTGGGGCGTCACGCGGGCCACGACGTCCGCCATGATGATGATGATGAGGTTATTTGCGCTTGTGGGGACGAAATGCGATATGAATCAGTCGATTTTTGACTTGCTTCGATGTATGAGAGCGAACTTTGTCGGCGGAGGTGACTTTGGTTTCACCTGAGATATTGGCTAGAAGTCGACGTCGAACTCGTCGTCGTCATCCTTTGCGAGCCGCCGTGAGGACGCGGACCCGGACGCGGACGCTGGCGACTTGCAGCCCAGAGTCGACGATGGAGAGGACGCCATGCTCTTGAGCA
>JAASFH010000397.1:0-20212 GCA_023333695.1 Globisporangium yorkense
AGATCAAATTTGCTTTTGATGATTTCGCTAGGTTCGCGTTTGTTCTGTAGAACGAACTTAACCAGTTTTGAAGAAGCGTAGTGAAATACACTGTTTTTTGCATCGTCTGGGGGGACAAATCAGTACATATGTACTGACCTATGGAAATTCCTCTGCTTTTGACAGCTTTCTGTCGTTTCTGAAAACAAGGGTTCGAGTTGCTGCTGAGAGCTGCAGTACTCTGTGTGCCGCCAACATCACGGACCGCCACAGCCTCTGCGTCGCCGCTCAACGAGCAACCGACAGTGCAGACGACGAGATCGTGCATGATGGATGCGACGAGGTCTGTCGTCACTACCAAGCGACCCGAGGATCACGGTGCTCGAGTTCTATGGCTTTCCCCGTGCTCGAGTTCCACAACGTCATCGTGCTCGAGTTCCACAACGTCATCGTGCTCGAGTTCGACGCCTTCATCGTGCTCGAGCTGAGGGACGTTCTGTATCTACATGCTGCCCCTCGACGTGCACGACGCCGTCCGCATCATTAAGTGTGCCAAGTAAGCCGCCGCACATGCGACTCGGTGGTACTCGCACTGTCACGACCGGCCGATGGAGTACCGAGCCGACAAGCGCACAAACACGATGCTAGTGGTCAAGTTGGCGTGGTGGAAACGTGCTTAGCATATTTTTCGACTCTCGCTGTCATCCTGGTGAATCTCGTGCGAAACGCAGCTCACGACGATCGCACTCCAGATGACAGGCTCACCCGTCAACCCCGTCAACGCGGAACAACACCTTGACTTTGCGCGACAGCCTTTCCGACTGCCTTCACGGGTGCTGGTGCGAATGAAGAGCGCAACACACCGGAACAACCTGGATTTCGTTTGTATCGACGATCAGCAAGCGATGGCCCGCCATTACGAGCATCGAGAGCAAGAGACAACGGTGTATGCTCACATTGGCAAATAGGTAGTTGTGCTCTGACCGTACACGAGCTGTGGCTCACCCGCAGCGAGAGCGGAAAGCAGCAAGGTGCGTGAGGATCGACTTGTGTTGAATGTTCTTAAGATGAAAGCCTTGCATAGCCACCAGGTTTTGTAATGTGTGGTGACTCGCCCGAGCATGTATCGCAGCATTTGTCGATCGAAAGCTCTGGGTTGCTCGTATCGCTTCGGCTGGAGGTCTTCCAGTTGTCTCGATCTCGATTCAGGATCAACTGTGAACTTCGTTCATCATGTCCAGGTCGAAGTACTACCGGCGTTTCTTGTAAACCTAGGAAACCCAAGCTCCTTCGTCTTACCGAGCTGCTCCGATCACGACGATCTCCAGCAGCGTCAATGTGTTTGGCACCGATCGTCACGAGGTTTGTCCGTCAGCGATACTGGAGTCGATCAAGGCAAGAAGAGGACGACGGTCCTTGTGCAGAGACTTCCCGTGTAGAGGGATGCGTGGGCAACCAGTCCTTTTTTGTGTGAAACCAACGCGAGCATACAAACGCCAAGTCATTATTCACTTCTCACCTCACTCGGTTTCCGTATGGCTTACAATATCCAAGTCTTTCCAAAGGGAGGAAAAAGAGGCGAGAAAGTCGCCTCATTTTTTCCCAACGCACGCACCGCCAGTCAGTTCCCGATAGTGAACAAGCAGAACAACAGCCAGGCAAGGAAGCAAGCAAAGCGACGAGAATGGCGGACAAGGTCGAGGACGTGACGCCCAAGGTGGACGTGGAGGAGACGGAGGCTGAGGAGGGGAGCAAGGACCCCGAGTCCGAGGAGCCGCAGGCGTACTTCGAGCCGGTCGTCAAGCTCGACGAGGTCGAGGTCGTGAGCGGCGAGGAGGACGAGGAGGTCCTCTTCAAGATGTGAGTGTCTTTAGGGGCTGCTTCGTATGTAGAGTGGGGGTGGTGGGTGAGCACGATGACTTACTGTATGAATGTATGGTCGGGACGGACAGCCGCGCGAAGCTCTTCGTGTTCCGCGAGTCGCTGCTGGACAAGGGCACGGGCACGAAGACGTGGTGCGAGCGCGGCGTGGGCGACGTGCGCTTCCTCAAGCACAAGGAGCACCAGAAGGTGCGCGCGCTCATGCGCCAGGAGAAGACGCACAAGATCATTATGAACCACCTCGTGGACTCGCGCACGGAGCTCTCCCCCAACATGGGCAGCGACCGCGCGTGGGTCTTCAGCTGCTACGACTTCGCCGAGGGCGTGCTGGAGACCCAGGTGTTCGCGCTCCGCTTCGCGAACGCCGAGAACGCGCAGAAGTTCAAGGAGGCGCACGACAGCGCCAAGACCACCAACAAGGCGCTTGAGGCTGGCGCCGACGCCGCGGACACCGCCGCGGGCGACGACGCCGCCAAGGCGCTCGAGGCGCTCGACGTCAAGAAGGAGGTGCGTTCCGTACTGTATCTGCTGATATTGCCTGTCATGCATGTAGCCATGACTCACACTTGTGTATGTGGTGGTGACTGTGCAGTAAGCGCGCCGCGTTCGCAGGAGCTCCGTCCGTGCATTTCCCTTACAAGCTTCGCGCCATCGATACAGTCGGTCTATGGACCGGAGAGGAAGCTCTGCTGAAGCTGAAGCTGACGGGTCGGTGGTGGGGTGAGAGGTTGGACCGGCACGCGCGTTCTCGAGCGTCGCGTCGTGGACGTAACCTGCTGAACAAGGAGCTTCTTCTCGTCGGTCGCGTCCAAGTGTCGTGTATGTGTATGTGTGTGTATGTGGTATGAGAGCGATCTGATACTCTCATGCGGCGGTGGTGAGCACTGGCAGCAGACGGAGCGTCGTGCCTTCCTTCGCCTCGCGTGCGGCGTCGTCCGCGTCGGTTGTCGTCGGCGCGAGCGAGTTGTTGTACACGAGAATGCCGGCGATGATGAGCGAGAACCCGACGAAGTAGAGCCAGCTGAGCTCCTCGTCGAAGAGGTACTTGGCCGCGACGACCGCGAAGAAGTCGGACGTGAGCAGCGACAGGTTGAACACCGCGGCGTCCGCGTCCTGGAGGAAGATCTGCAGCAGAAGACGGAGCATCAGTTCGAGTACATCGGCCGTCGACAAATCCCAACGGATCGCACCGATGTGCACGTGTACATGAGGAAGAGCGTGCCGACGTATCCCGTGAGGCAGAGCGCGCTCGGCGCCGTCCTAGTCGCCAGTGGGTCCGTCAACCAGAGTCCCTTGATAAGCAGCTGAAGACACCAGTCATGACGCACCACTGGATCTCCTGGAGAGCGCCGCCTTCGAGCACGGCGCCTTGCACCGCGCTGATCGCGAAGCCGCAGAGTCCCAGCATCCCGAGGAACTCCATCTGCGCGTACAGAGTTCAGCCGATCGACAGCAGCAGCGTAGCAGCACATGCACATACACATACGTACGCGGCGGTTCTTCTTCTTGACGAGATACTCCTGGCCGACGTTGGAGCACGCGTAGATGGAGCTGCCCAGCAGGCAGAGAAAGTCGCCGTAGAGCGCCGTGGACGCGCCGGCGGGCGAGTCCCACGACGCGCGGTCGCGCAGCACGTCGGAGGCCACGAGCACCGCGATGCCGCCGAGGCAGAGCGCGACCGCCGCGAAGTGCAGGCGCGTGTACTATGTGTCCATAGAGACCATGAGCGCACTTCATACACCCTCTGAGATCACAGCAGGCGCCTCAGCCGCACCTTGGCGTGCAGGAAGAGCGCCGAGAGCAGCATGACGACGGGGATCGTGAAGCAGTCGAGCAGCATGGCGCTCGAGATGCTCGTGTACTTGTACGCGCTCACGACGAGGAAGTTGCCTTCGACGTCCGCGAGCGCCAGCAGCGCGTACTGCCACACTGGGATCTGCATAGTGTCAGCCACTTTTGTTGCCACTTGCAGCCGCTGTGACGTACCTCGAGCGAGTAGCTGCGGTCGCGCCAGAGCCGCAGCGCCGGCGCCGCCAGGTACGCGCTCAGCAGCAGGTAGTTGCCGGCGCTCTGCGTCACGGGCACCTGGATGTGGAAGGACTGGCTCAGCGTCTGCGTGAAGACGCCCGTGAGCGCGATGAGCAGCGAGATGAACTGCCCGAGCGCCAGCACGCGGCGCGCGCGCAGCGGTGGCGACGATGACGCCGATGCTGCTGCTGCTGCCATGACGAGCGAATGGCTAGCAATGAAGTATACTGAGATCAAGTCAAATGCTGCATCCATGCTCAAGAGGACACGCTCTCGCTCTATCGCTCTATCGCTTCGTCGGCGCGCGGCGGTAGGGCTCCTCGATGCGCTGCACCATCTGGTCGAAGAGCTTGCACTCGCCGGCCTCCTTCTCGGCCATGAGCCGCGATAGCATGGGCTTCCACTTGCGGCCGCGCGTGTTGATGAACCAGTTGTTCACCTGCTCGAGCGTGATGCCGCCGCGCCGCGCGAGTGCGTCCTTCTCCTCCTCGGTCGGGTACGGGTGGTGCAGGTGGTTGTCGAACCACGCCTTCAGCACGGCCTTCGCCGTCTTCGACAGGTTCGCGCGCTTCTTCACCTGCTGCCGCTCGCCCCCGCGCAGGAACGACGACGCCATCGACGACAGCGGCGACGGGGATGACGACGACGTAGCCGAGCCGCTGGACGCGGACGGCGACGCGCTACCGAGCAGCAGCGCCTGACGCGACTGCTGCAGCTGTCGCGCGTGCCACGTCTGCAACGCGCCGATCGCGTCGCGGTACGCGTCACACACCCGCACTTCGTCCAGCATGGCCAGCGGCGCCGCCAGCTCCTGCACGCAACCAGCGCCAATGCTCTGCAGATCCGCCAGCACGCTCTCCATGGCATCGCTGTCGGCGGACTCGTCGATCGCTGGCAACATCTGCACGGCGGCGTGCAGCGGGTCGACGCCGTCGCTCAGCGTCGCTGCAGCCGCGCTGCTCATCGCGAGCAGCCGGTTGCCGCGCGCATTCTGCTGCTTGAAGAGCTCGTCGTCGAGCAGGCGGAGTCGCGCCGCCTCGGCTCGCTGCTGCAGCTGCTGCTTGGACAACAGCAGCGGTGTAAGGCTCGCGCGCGCCGCGTGATGCTGCTGCTGCATCTGGTGGCGCGGCACTGCAGCCGCTTCGCTCAGCAGCTCGTGCAGCGGTGAGAACGCCGCCAACTCCGCGACCATCTCGGCCTGCAGCGGACTCAGCGCCGTGGCGGTGGCGACGCGCTTGGATTCGGTGCCATTGGCTCGCGCCATTGCGCGCTGCTTGCCGCTCGCGCGCGTTCGCGAGGCGACAGCCGGCAGCTGTGGCGCTGCTGCTGCTGCGGTGGTGACGCACTTTCGCGCGCGCTTCTGCTCGCCGGGCGCGTAGTTGCGGCGGTTCGGGAGCGTCATGATCGGGTCTTCGTCTCTCGGTCTGCTGCTGCTGGTGAGAAAATGCGGCTGCTGCATGTCTGGCGCTGTCGCGCTGGGCGAGCGAAGGTGGTGGTGAAGGCTCGTGACCACCAAGAGAAGACCTGAACTTCAACCATAAATCTGAAGCTGGTATCTTACTCCGATACTGTGATTTCTCGAACACCACCTTGTTCCTGTGCATGGACAACGATCTCCGCGTATCGGAAGAGAGCAAAGGATCATGGAGAGAGCATCAGTTTCTATTGAACTGGAAGAAGGAGTTCGTAGTTGATAGCAGGATGAGAGAAGCTGCAGGTGCTGCCAGTAGCAAGTGGGATCTACTGCGCCAAGCCAGCAGAGCGCGCGTGGTTGGGCGGGATTTGCAGCTGGAACTGACGGAATCGCGTGACGTTGTTGCGCACGACTGGGTGCACGGTCTTGTCCTCCTGCGAGCTCTGCTCGGGCGACTGCGGACACTTGCTCGCGAGTGTGACGTCCCAGTCGCTGGCGTGGTCGTCACTGCTCAGCAAGCATTCTCCATCGGCGTTGTCAGCAGGCTCGTTGACGCTGATGTCGAGGAACGGAAGCGAGGGCGGCTTGGCGCGCACGGGCGAGTCGCACTGGTTCGAGGTCTCTTCGGTGCCATCGGCAAGTGGCAGCTGGAGGTCGAGCGACTCTGTGGGCATCAAGCATGCGCAGGTGAGAATTTGGACGCTACACAATGAGAGCAGTAGCAGCAGTGCTGCAAGACGCACCGATCTCTGCGACAACTGGTCGCGGGACGAACGTGTGCGTTGGAGCTGGGGCGGCAGTCGGAGGCACGAGCGTGCCAGGAGTGATCGCAACCGGCTCGAGAGTCGCTGTGGGCTGCGAAGTGGAGGTTGTCGCCGGAGCGTCCACTCCCGCGACACCGTTCGCTCGGTCCAAGTTGGACGAGTACCGACGCAGGAACGCGTTCAGGTTGTTTGGCTTCGCAGCGTTCCCGCTGTTGCTGCTGCGTCGGTGTGCGAACGGTGCAGGCACGGCACGTGGCTCCTCTCGGCGCAGCAGCTGGGACTGCTCCGGCAGCACGTACTCGTCGCCGCCGTCGTTCGCAGCGCGGATGCACGACTCCTCGTCGTCGTCGGCGCTGGAGGTGACCGAGTGCCTCGCGACGCGAGCTTCGAACTTGCTGCAGAGGTTCTTGACGACCTGGCGCGAGCGCAGCTCGTTGAGCGCCGAGCGGATCGATGTCTCCATGGATCCGGCGGATGCGTGCACCGGTCCTTCGTAGCGCGGAGGCTTCGTGAAGATCGCCTTGCGCGCGACGGGTGCCTTGTCCCCGCTGACCCGAGTCGGAGCCTGCGAGGAGGAGCCCGCTCTCTCCACGACGATCTCCAGCTTCGCGGCATCGATGTCCTGTCCGTGTTTCTTTGCCTGGAGCCTGAGGAGCCATGCAGGCACGGGAAGCCACCGCTTCTTGGCGGCGATTGCGAGCACCAGCACGAGCGCGAAGACGAGGAACACGCTCATCGCGCAGCTGGAGCGGAGGTGGGCTGGGCTGCTTGTTGTTGCCGTGCTGGTATGCGCTCCGATGCGCAACTGACAGGCCTCTCGAACGAGGTTTGCCTCTCGTTCGAGTCGAGAGCCTAAACTTGTACGAGGATAAGAAGACGCCCGATGGATCGCAGGCAGAGATGCGATCGCGCCGGCGCCGATGGCGACGACGAGCATGAACATCCACGGATACGCAAGTCTGTGCGAAAGGAAAACAAAGTCGATTCGAAGCAACATGCACCAGCGCTGAGAGGGATCAGCGCCAGCCAGGAGCAACAGCAACAGCAACAGGAGAACCAAGAGCACCGAGTCGTGCGGGGGGCCGCGTTTCAGACCTCAGCGTTCTCCTGCTGCTGCTGCGACTGCTGCGCCACGTCGGCAGTCAGCAACAGCGGCTGCTGATGCTGCTGCTGGTGGTGCGGAGTCGCCATAACTCCTGCGTCGTGCTCCACCGCGTGGAGCACAACGCCGCTGCTGCCTGGATGTTCGCTGTCGTGGAGCGCAGACTCGAATGACGGCAAGCCGAGCGCCGCCAGCTGCTGGTGCTGGTGCTGGTGCTGCAGGCGCGCCGCTATCGGAGTCTCCTGCGGCGACTTGCGCGCGTTGAAGCGCTTGAGCACCGTAATCGCCGCTTGCTTGAGCTTGCGGCCCTCGATGTTGAGATTCGCGCCGCTCGAGTGCTTGAACTTGGACAGCACGCTCAGGTCCTCCTCCGTGATGCTGCGCGATCGAAAGAGAAGCGACACACACGCAGCAGCAGCAGCAGTCGCCCGCCACCCTTCAGTCAGAACTTTTGCTCGTCGGTCACGTCAGGTCAGCAGCCCTCGCGCGCTCTCTCTCTCTTTGTGATGCTCGCACGGCACGAACCTCCAGGACCTGCGCAGGATGTCTTCCACAAGGTTGTACCGGTCCATCTTCTTCAGGATGCGCTTGAAGCTCTTGTTGTGCAGCCAGATGGCGTAGCACCTGTCGCACGAGATCGGTTGATTCGGCCGCTCGCGGTGCACGATCCGGTTCTCGCAGTCGTGTGAGTACAGCATGACCCTGGCGCCGCCACGTCGCACAGACTCAGTCAGAACTCTGCCGGCAAGCAAAGCACCACACTCCCAACACGACACAACGCACTTGTCCGAGCGGAGGTCGCGCACGACGTTCACGCGGTACGAGCCGACGTAGTACTTGGCGAACGCGTGCACGAGCTCGGCGTTCGCCTGGTAGAAGAAGTCTGGCACGACGCCCGGACAGCGCCAGCCTGTACGCGGCAGCTGGACGGAGCCACCGCCTCCGCTGCTCCGCACGCCATTGCTACTATGGAGCGGCTGCTGCGGCTGCGCGTGCGGGTGGCTGTCACCGTCGTCGAACTTCATCTCCTCCATGAAGAACGGGCCGCTAGCTTCGCTCACGACGAGGTCGAGACCCGCCACGTGGTGCGCGTCGTCGCTTTCGACGTCGCTGCCCACGGTCTTGAGGCGCTTGGCCGGGTGCAGCTCGTGGTGGTGGTGATGATGCCCGCTGCCGCCCGCGGCGTCCGGTATGCCGTGCATGGCGTCGTGGTCGCGTAAGAACGCGTCGCGCGGATGTGGGGAGCCGCCCGCCTGCGAGCCGCCGCTGTCAGTCGCGTCCTGCACCGCCGCCGACGTCATCGCCGTCGCCGCCGCAGAAGAAGAAGAGACCACGGCGCTCGTCTTGTGCGCGACGACGCGGTTCTTGTGCATGAGCCAGGCGGCTTCCTGGAAGCGGCCGTTCATCTTGACCTTGAAGCCGTCGGGGTCGTTCGGCTTACGGCCGCGTCCTGTCCTGCGCGTACACGTGCGTGCTCCGTCACATACCCTCCATAGATTAGCAGGCCAGCCATCCATCCAGCAGCTCCCACTCACTTGTCGTAGTGGTCCGCGCACGTGCGGCAGAGGATCCACTCGCCGTTGCGTTCGTCGAGCGCCTTCACCTCGTCGTCTGCGCGCACGCTCTCGGGCCACTCGGTGCGTTTGCGGCGCGCCTCGTAGGCGGCGGCAGCGGCAGCAGCGGCGGCGACGGCTGTCTGCGATTGCAGCGGCGCGTGCGGCGGCATGGCCAGCAGCGTCAGCACCACATCGCTCGCCCCGCCGGCCACTTTCATCCAGGCCCACACGCCGCTGCGGTCCTCCGTCGGGGGGTTGGCAGGCGTGTGTTGATCTGGTGGCCGACATCTCGCCGTCGGCGTGATGCGCTCTCTGAGCCTACTTTAGCGTGCCGGTCGCGACAAAGCGACTCATTGAGAGCTATCGCATGCCTCAATTAGCGGGCACATTTTGCTGATTGCATCCTAGATGAGTTGACGCACCACGCTATTTTACTCTCATTTGATAAAATGTAAGGTGGGTCACACGATTCCAGGTTTTGCATTTTGAATGTGAAAAACGGCGCGAATTCCTAAAAAACAATCTCGAGGTCGAGCCTGCGGGCAGCGCAGGTGACGGCGCTCGAGGTGACGAGCGTTCCACGCGACAAGCGACCGAACGAACACCTGCAGCTACCGGTGCTGCTGCTGCTGCTGCTGCTGCTGCTGCTTGAAAGATCCGCCTGTGAAATCCACGCAGAATGATGGTCGCAGCGCCGACGGAGGTGCGTCACTCGCCGAGCGCTTCATGGCTCGGGAGCAGTTCGCTAACTCTCGCTCTCCCACTTTGATCGCTTACCTCGGAGGCGCCAAAGCAGCTGCAAGCGCCGGCGCCAGTGGCACCACCGACGAACCCGCGAATGGTGGGGAAGCGCGTGCGCAAGAGCTTCGGCGCGCGCTACTTCTGGGGACTCGTGGTCGCCAGCTATGACGTGGGCGGCGCGCCGTTCTTCAAGGTTCGCTTCGACGACGGCGACGTCGACGTCTTCGCTGGACCCGAGGTGCTCCAGGACATCAAGCAGGTGTGCGCACTCTCCGATATCGTGGTGGTGGTGGTGTGACGCTGCAGGTCGGCGTGATGAGCATAGATGGATTCTGACCACGCTCAACCCACGCAGGCGGAGAAGCACGCGCGCGAGGACAAGGAGGCACCGAATGCCACCGCACTGAAGGTGCAGATGCTCGCGCAGACCGGCGCCACTTCGTACGAGGACGAAGTGCGGCGGAACGCGCTGAAGCGCAAGCGCGGAGAGGAGCGGAGCGTGCAGGTGACTCCGGAAGACGCGCCTCCGAGCGGCACGGTGGAGGTGACGGTGTGGTCCAGCCGCCTGTACCTGTCGATCGTCACGACCAAGAGATCGACGTCGGTCGCAGAGTTCGTCAAGCGCGACGACGGCTCACCTGGCGAGGTGGAGGCGACGGGGAGAGTGGCGGTTGGGGACATCATCACACACATCAACGGCCACATCATGCACGGCCTCGCGAGCTCGGCGGTGTCGGAGATGATCCGCTCGTCGTCCCGACCGCTTGTGATCTCGTTCAAGAAGAGAGAGTCGCAGTCGGAGACGAGAGCGTCTTCATCACAGGAGCATGTGGAGCAGGCAGCAGCGCCAGCGAGCAGCTCTGCGCAGCCACCAGCGACCCAGTCCTCGTCGACAGACTCTCCGCCGTCCCAGACTCTCTCTATCGCCACGACGAGCATTATAACCCCGTCTCCCATGGTCACCGTTCCTTCGACCACGGCGTATCCGACGACCCAGTCCTCCACTGTCGTCGGCAACATGCAGTTCGCACACCAACCACCGCAGCCGGCGTTCGGAGCGCCACATCCGTCTATGCGAGCAACTTCCTCGTCGAGTCAGCAGGAGTACGCGGCAGCAGTGCGCGCGAATCCCTGGAACCGGACATACAGCAGCACCGCGCAGCAGATGCGAGCTGGACCGATGCCGGCGTACGGGATGCAGGTGCCGATGAACCCGCAGCAGCCGTCAGTCGCCACCACCTCCACCCACTACAACCAGCACCCCAGAGCTCCGAACACAACGACTTCCTACGTACGGTACCAGCCTTATTCAGCCGGCGCCTCGATGCCTACTCAGCAGTTCATCCAGCATCCGTACACCGCGGCTACATCGATGATATCTGCGTACTCGTCGCAACAGGCGAACTCAGTGCCGCAGTCGCAACGAACGTACTCGCACTCCCCGAACTACGACGCGCAGGTCAGTGCAGCAGGAAACGCCAACTATGCCGCCCGACAGAGCAGCTCCAGCACTCTGGGAATTCGAATCCAGCAAACTCACTCCGCACTGCGACCTAGCGACAGCGCACATGTCATCAACAACTCGCATCGAGAATCATCCCCATCATCTTCGCCTCCTATGAAACGGGAGAACCACCGCAGCGGGAGAGAGGAAGACTCGAATTCTACAGTCTCGACTGACAAACGACGCAGAGTCGGCGTGCAGTCGGAGGAGCCACAGCAACAGCAAGCTGGTACGCAGGATGACGACGGAAACGTGGGTGACGAGCCTTCGTACATGGAGGACCGCACCTCGTACGAACTCGACGGCACGAACTCTGCAGACGAACTCGCCGCTGTTCTCGGTGAGAGGTCGTCCGATCCTCTTGCAGAGTCGTCGTTGTCACCGTCGTCAGCTACAGCAGGAGCAAACGTGGTGGAGGAGATGTCGTTCCTGAAGCCCAACAAGCCCAGCTTTGTGACACGTCTGCCGGGAGCCATCGAATCGCGACCACCGCAACACCAGAGCTTCCAGCACCTCCAGCAACTTCCCAGGTCGACGTCGAGGTTCGGCTTGTTCAACGGCGAGGAGTGTGTGGTCGTGCTGATCCAGAGACCGCGGCTGCAAGTGACGCTGTCGCCTCTCGGCAGTCACATCTCGATCTCGTCGTTTGCTCGCGGCAGCAATGGCGAGGTGGGCGAGATCGAAGAGAGCGGCAAAGTGTTCGTCGGCGACATCATTGTGGGCGTCAACGGCATGAGGTTGAACCCGGAGCTGTCGCCGACGGACCTGGGGAGGCTGCTCGTCTCGCTCGTGCGGCCGTTCGAGATCTACTTCAAACGCGCGTCGTGGGAAGCGCTGGAAGGCGGCATCAACTGAGCCGATTCCAAGCACACGAAGCTGCAACCAGCAGCCAGCGAATAGAGAGACGACGCGAGTGCCGACAGATCATCGCGCGCACACCACGACCAGATCCAAGACAGCATCGTATGAACAGCTACTGTTGTACTTTCCTTCGCAGAAGTGGTGAGTTGTGCTCTTCCTCCCCATCCGTCCCGCTCTCTTCGCCGCTGCAGCAGTCGCGTTGGGAACGCACCCGCTACAGCGGCTTGATCTGCTTGCGCTCTAACTTCTCCCCGTTCAGGATCTGCTTGATCTCGGCGCCAGAGAGCGTCTCATACTCGAGCAGCGCCTTGGCAATCTTCTCCAAGTCGCCGCGATGCGTCTCGAGGAGCGTCTTTGCGCGCTTGTACGACGCGTCGCACAGCTTCTTGACCTCGTCGTCGATCAGCTTGCGCGTCGTCGGGCTCGTGTCATTCGCGCGCAGGTCGTGGAACACCAGCCCCACCTCTTCGCTCATGCCGTACTTGGTCACCATCACGCGCGCAAGATTTGTCGCCTGCTGGATGTCTGACGACGCGCCGCCTGTGATCTCGTTCGCGCCGAACGTGATCTCCTCTGCGATGCGACCCCCCATGCACACGTCGAGACGCGCGAGCAGCTGCTTCCGCGAGATGCTCGTCTGGTCGCCCTCGGGGAGTTGCGACACCATCCCGAGCGCTTGGCCGCGAGGCATGATGGTCGCTTTGTACACTGGGTGCGCGCCGGGAGTGTTGATCGCGACGAGCGCGTGGCCGCCCTCGTGGTATGCTGTCAGCTTGGCCGACTCGGGTGTGATCAGCGCCGACTTGCGCTCCGCGCCCATCAGAATCTTGTCCTTCGCGTACTCGAACGAGTCCATGTCCACCACCTCGGCGTTCTTCATCGACGCGCGCAATGCGGCTTCGTTCACCAGGTTGAACAGCTCCGCGCCAGACAT
This sequence comes from Globisporangium yorkense, assembly GCA_023333695.1. Lineage (NCBI taxonomy): Eukaryota > Oomycota > Peronosporomycetes > Pythiales > Pythiaceae > Globisporangium > Globisporangium yorkense. The sequence goes on from JAASFH010000397.1 coordinate 12,765, forward strand.
CCCGGGCGTCGCGCGTGCGAGCACATCCAGGTCCACGTCCTTGCTGATCGGCACCTTGCTCGCGTAGAACTCCAGGATCTCCTTGCGCCCCGCCACATCCGGGAGCGCCACCGTCACGTGTCGGTCGAAGCGACCCGGGCGTACCAGCGCGTTGTCCAACACGTCCGGGAAGTTGGTCGCGCCGATCACAATGATGCCCTTATTCTGGTCGAAGCCGTCCATCTCGACGAGCAACTGGTTGAGCGTCATCTTCATCGCCTGCTGCTCCTTCATCTTGCGCGTGCCGCCGATCGCGTCGATCTCGTCGATGAAGATGATGCACGGCGCCTTGCGCTTCGCGGCTTCGAACAGGTCGCGCACGCGACGAGCGCCGACGCCCACGTACATCTCCTCGAACTCGGATCCGGACGAGTAGAAGAACGGCACTCCTGCTTCGCCGGCGATCGCGCGCGCCAAGAGCGTCTTGCCCGTGCCCGGCGGTCCCATCAAGAGCACGCCCTTCGGCAGGTTGCCGCCCAGGCGAGTGAACCGCTCCGGGTCCTACAGACCACCCATCATCCACCAAGAGTTCGAGTCAACACATAGCCCGCATACGGCTGCCAATGGCGCAACAACGCCAACGAACCTTGAGGAACTGCACGATCTCCTCCAGCTCCTCCTTGGCCTCACTCGCGCCCTTGACGTCGCTGAAGCGCTTGTCGCTGCCCGTGGCGCTCGAGATCTTGGTCGCGCCGCCGATCTTGCCCACTTTCTCGTCCAGGATCGCGCCGAGCGCCGACACGACCAGGAACGCCACGCCGAGCGTGCGCAGCGTTTTCCACATGTTGTTCTTGAAACTGCCCTCCACCATCGACACGTACACCGGGTCCTGCGCCGTGACGCCCTGCGCGCCGGCCGCGCCTGCTGCCACTCCGGGCGCATAGTTGCTGCTGAACTTGGGGATGCTGCTGCTGCCACCGAACTCGCGCCCCACGCGCTGCGTGCCTGCGAGCACCGCCGGGATATCAACAGAGTCGATGCGGCCAGTTCTGCAGTAGCGACAGCATCACGCGGCGTCAGACCATTGGCTGTGACCCTAAGCTGAGCTCTACAGAGTGAGTGGGTGGGTGTTGCCGTACTTGACGAGCGCCTTGATGTACTCCTTCTGCACGGCCTCGTCGAGCGCGAAGCGGTTCTCCTCGACGCGGCGGATCACGAGCGCCGGGTAGTTGCGGTTGAGCTCCTGCAGGAAGCGCGTCTGGCGGAACGCGTCCTCCGGGTGCAGGTTCGCGTCGTGCTCGAGCGCCTTCAGCTGCTTCATCTTCCCGCGCTGCGTCATGTTGAAGAGCGAGCGCCGGCTCTCGAGGCCCAGCGCGCGCGTCGGCCCCCGCGGGGCCATCGCCGTCGTGGTCGTCATCGTTATCGTCGGCATCTACAGAAAGTATCCCCTCGCCACGTGAGTTACGCGTCCACAGCCAACGCGTGTTTCCCTCTTTAACACTGCTATGGGAGAGTTTGCCGCACTCACACGCACCCGCTGCGCCGCTACTACGCGCAGCTGCGCCATCGGTCGCGCCGCCGCCCACATCGTTGTCGTCGCTCGCTCGCTCGCTCGCTGTGGTCGCTCGCTTGCTGGCGCAGAGCGCTAGAATTGTGATTGTGTGTCGGTGGGAAGGACAGACATGGCCGACCGAACTGCTCTTGTACGGAATAGCTATCCTGTTCAAGAGCAGATAAATCGTGTGGGCCACTTCAGGTGTCACAGATATTTGCCTTTATAGACAGAGAGAGTACTATAATATACGAAAAAGGCACAACCTCTGCCATATATTACACGCATATTATAGATAACACCAATATTTACGATTATGACCGCATCACAATCTAGAAAATGCCACTGGAAACATACAAACGTCAAGTCTAACTCCGGAATCGACTTGTTGCCTTCTAGAAACTCAAAGATATGCACACGGCTTCAACCTCCTCGGACCACTTTCGCATTCGCCGCCAAGCGCACAGGACGAAGCAGCACTACAAGCGACCACCATCGCACACGACCAGTATACCAGCATAGCGTCAGCAGCAGCAGAGATGGCGACCGTCAAGATCACGATCAAGAACGAGACGCACGCGTTCGCGCTCGAGACGTCGCCCAGCGAGAGCATCGCGGGCGTCAAGGTCAGTCGGTCGGTCGGCTGCAAATGGCGACCTGCGTGCAGTCGCGCTAGGTACGACGGCGCTGACAACTCTCTCGTACGCTTGACAGGCCGAGTACCTCGACAGCGGCAAGAACGTGGGGCACCCGAACTACATCCTGCTGCTGCACAAGGGCAAGGAGCTGCCGGACGACAAGTCGCTCGCGGAGCTCGGCATCACGGACGGCGACGTGCTCGTGCACATTGAGGTATGTGTGTGCGTGTGTGTGTCTCGTTGTGCCGTGCGTTTTACAGTTGCGTACAGTCGATGCTGAGGGCGTTGTTTGCACGTGGAAACGCAGGCTGCGCACGAGCCGTTCCGCCCGCTGAACTACAAGGCGCTCGCGCAGGCGATCAAAACGCGGCGCCGCCACGAAGAAGCCAACCTGAAAATGATGAAAGAAGGTGCTGCAGCTGCTCGTTAGTGGCGCAGGCAGCGACTGCGAGGCGCTGACACGTAGCATTTGTGCGTATGTTTGCTGTCGCTCTGTCGTTCTGCAGACAACATCTGGGCTGCTGGACAAGGTGCGTTCTTCCTACTCGATGCGTGCTCGCTCGGTGCATCGTTCTCTCGCTCACATCTATTGAACTGCTGCAGACGGAACGGTCCACCGCCTGGGCTTGGAGAAGAGTTTGATCTCCACGAGCGCCCCAAAGGCACCGCAGTTCGTGCCGATCAAGTGTGCGTTGCTCTCGCTTGTCTTGCGCGCTCTGTTGCGGATAAGAGCGGTTTGACTTACTATCGGATTTCTGTGTGTGGATGCGTATGCTACAGCGACGTCGGGGCGTGCGTTCTTCAACCAAATGTCCGTCCGCGTGAACGGCTGCAGCTTCCACGTCCTCCCAGGGTACGTTCGATGTGCTTAACGCTGCGAACGAGTTGCATTTGCGTATCTCGCTGTGGATGCCGCGCTCCTGTGCCTCATGCTCGAATCGCTTGCGTTGTTGTGTGCAGCATGGAAGGACGGTGGAACGGAGAGCTGGCGACCATTCCGGCGGGCGATGAGGGCACGCAAGTGTGCTCGTACGACCTCATCTTCCGCGACGACGAGGGTGAGGTGTTGCTGCACTATGGGCGTGCTGATGATCCTGTCAAGCCGCCGCTCACACTGTTTGTTGTGTTGCCAGGCGTGTGGAGCCAGCGCCAGTCGAGAACCACGATCAACGGGCTCACACTGACGCAGCACTTCTGGATAAAGCCCGTGGCGGACGGCATTCTCAAGGTTCGTTCGTGTGTGTGTTTTGTCGCGTGCTGCGCGCTTGACGCAGTCTGCGTGTGAGATGAGTGGCGCTAACCCACTCGAACCTATCGACTTGCACACAGGTCGAGACGGATGACCCGACGCTGCGCGGCGCGGACATCACGATGCAGGAGCTCGGTACCACCTTTGTCACGGTCACAGCGACATCGAAGCGAACGGGTACGTGGCTGGATGCTCGAAGCTTAGCGTTGCTCTTTACCGCTGCTGACGCTTGTTGCTATTGATCCAGGTCGTCCGATGATGGTGGAAACGATCACGATCGTCGACAGCTCCCGCCGCCTGCGCACGGTTCAGGTTCGTCACACATCCTCCTTTCTTCCTCTCTTCTACCTGCCTTTGAGCGGATGTGTGCTCATTGCTGTGGTGTGCTCACACATTGCCATGCAGCGATTCGACGAGAGCGGCGCGTTCCGCTCTGTGTACGTGATGAACGAGTCGAGGTGCGTTGCGAGCAAACATACTGTGGTGGTTGTCACTGTGAGCATAAGAAGCTGAGTTGAACTCGTGATCTACAGAGTCGTGGACGCAGTCTCCGGCGCGATGGAGAAGTACGAGTACGACAACGCGTTCTAGCTGATCGGAGTCGCTTTCTCAAGCTGCGGAATCGGCAACACTCGCAGCAAGAACACCACCTACGTGACTGTGAAGACCATCAAACACCAAGACCACCAGCATCTGGATGAAGCGTGCCGCCACTGTCGGAATCTTCTGGTAAACCACCGACAATGACAAATCCACTGTTGTGAACTCAATGATGTGCCGCATTTACTTCACTGGCCGTTTCTGGTGTAGGACGATAGGGTGACGCACGCGACGCACGCCGGCGCAAGTCGGTCGGGGAATGAGTGCCAGCAGCCTCGCGTGAAGGAAGAAGACAAGTGCGAGCGAGTACACATACGCGCGCGATGGACTTTGGCATCGAGAACGCGACGCGCTTATCGTGGCGCAACACGCCCGACCTGCTGCTGAACGAGGAGTCGCTCGTCGAGGTGATCTGCAAGCTGCGCGCGCAAGTGCAGGCGATCGAGAAGAACGAGCTCCTGAGCGGCACGGCGCTCCCTCCATGGTTGCTCAAGGCGCTTACAGAGGTGGCGGGTAGCGTCGACGCGGTCGTCGAGTGCCAAGCAATGCAAGACCAAGTCAACTTCCTGCAGAAGGAGGTGCTCGACCTGCGCCACGAGATCCTGCTGCAACAGAGCAACAGCGGCAGCAACGTCGGCAGCGGAGGAGGTGGCAGCGGGTACAGTCCGACGCCGCACCACCGCTTGTCGACCGGCTCCCAGCGCAAACTCGGCTCGTCTCGACCGATGATGCCACTCGCGACGGTCATGGACAGCTCAACTCAAGACCTGGACGCAGCAGCAACAGCCACCGCGGCGCTCGTGAGCGGAGGACAACTGCAGGCAGCCACAGTGAACGTCGAAGCGATGATCAAGCCGCTGTGGGACTGCATCCACAAGCAGACGAACGCCTTCTCCGCGCTGCGCGACGATTTCAAAGACGCGAAGGAGACTGTCGCGCGGCTGCAGTCCGAGATCAAGCGGCGCGACGCTGTCGTACAGGCTCGCAACAGCAAGCACGAAGACGTCGTGCAGAGCCAGGTGGACAAGCTGAACGAGAGTCTGCGAGCGTGCGTGACAAGGAACGACCTGATCGGCTCGGAACAGCGCATTGCGCAGCAGATGAAGGCCGATCGCCAGCGGACGCTCGAGGAGGTCGAGACGCGGTCGAACCAGATGCTTGACGACTTGCTCTCCTCCCGCGCCGAGCAAGAAGACATCAACAGCATGAACGGAGAGACGATGCAGCTGCTCACGCAAAAGCAGCGGCGTCTCGAAGAGCTGATCACGGACCTGGCCAAGCGGCAGCAAGACGCGCAGGAGAGAGCGTCGGAGATGCAGAAAGAGCTTGAAGAGACGATCCGGAAGCTGACGGCGAACACGAACGCACTCGGCGCGGTCGAAGATAAGATGCTGAGCTTCGTCGACACGCAGACGTTCGTGAAGCAGCTGGCAGCGGAGACCACGGCGGCGTTCATGATGCAAGACCAGCTGCGCGGCGAGCTCGAGACGAAGACGATAGCGCGAATCGCGGAGAGCGTCGCGATTGTCAGCAGCGAGGTGGAGGCGGTGAGCAACACTCTCACGGAAGTGGTGAACCAAGACCTGGACGGCGAGATCAAGGCGCTCGCGGGGAAGGTGGACATGGTCGCGCTCACCGCTGCAGACTCGGCGAAGAAGATCACACTGCTACAGAAGCAGCACACGGCCATGGAAGACCAGAACCGGGCACAGTTCACGCAGGCGTTCGACTCGGTCGACCGCATCATGGCGAACCTGAGCAATCTGTCGGAGGAGAGCATCCGATTGTCGTACAATCTGCAGCATGCCATGGAGAGTGGCGACGCGCTCGCGAAGGAGGTCCACGAGTACCGCGAGAGCACGGACCACAAGGTCGCTGCGCTGCAGAAGCACACGCACTCGCTCCAATCCGAGCTGGACAAGACGAACCGGAACGTGGAGAATGAGCTCGCAGTCGTGAAGAACCAGCTCTTCCACGCCGAGGACGCCATCTCGACGGTGAGGAGAGACCTGGAGGCGACGCAAGAGGAAGTGGACCGCAACTTCCAAAGTCAACACCAGGAGAACAAGGTGATCACTAGCTCGTTAGAACACCTTCATGCAGCGAAGGAAGAGATGATCGCGCGGCAAGACAGCGCCGATTCGCAGATGATAGCGCTGCAAGCGGAGAACCGCGCGGAGATCCAAGCCGCGACGATGAAGCTCGTCAGCGTCGTTGACAAGGAGTCGGACCGCGTGGAGGCGCTGTACTCGTCGTTCCAATCCAAGCAGGAGCATTTCGCCGACGTGGTCGCGAGGTCGTCAATCCGGAACATGGACTTGGCCGACATGAACCGCGAGATCGACAAGATCTGCGAGAGCCTCGTGCAGGAGTGCTGGAAGTTCGAGATCTCAGCGCGGTCGAGCAACAAGGCGAGTGCGCGCTCGAGCGACAACAACGGCGGAGGCGTCGCCCCCGCCGGCGGGCGGAAGCTGTTCAACGAGCGGCAGCAGCAGCTGCTGGTGCGCAACTGCCAGTTCATCGCAGACCTGATCGTCGCGAGAGCCGAGTACGAGGCGCTGCAGGTCGGCTGCAACAAGGACGTGAAGAACCAGACCGACCTCGAGGACCTCATGCTCGACGCGCAAGTGTCGATCGTCGACAAGGTCAAGGCCAAGATCCACACGAAGATCATGAACAACAAGAACATTGGCGAGCAGTTCGACAAGAGTACGCTCGACCGCCGAGAACTGTACATCGACTCGGTCTCGAACATGCTCAACGCGAGCATGAAGCGCCGCACGCTGGGCGGTTCCGGAAGCGACCACCGACTCCGTCGGGACGAGTCCGGCGGCAATTCTTTCTCCGAGTCGCAGCGGCAGCTCGGAGTCGGCGGTAACACAGCAGGCAATGGAACATCAAGACGGAAGACGACCACGCGAGAAAGCACGAGTCGGCAGTCGATCTCGCTCATGGCATCCGGACTACCTGCTGACACCGAGTCCACACGGGCTGCTTTCTCGCCTGGATCTTCGTACGTCTTCCGCGCAGGGTTCCGTTTGCCTAAGGCGTCGCCACCGAACTCTCCGATGACTGCGCTACGCAGCGGAACGCCGAATCCGCTGCTCGGCATGGGCGAGCTGGCGATCGGAGAAGACAGAGAAGCAGTGTTTCTAACGTCGCCGCCAGAGATGGACGACAACACAGCGAGCTTCAGCGACAAGATGCTGGGATGGTCGCCCGAAGAGTCCAGCAAGGACCAGGAAGGAGGCATGTCCAAGTCGTACTCGCTTCCTGTTTTGAGGCAGTAGCAGGTCTCTCCGTACATCGTGATGATCGCGTCAAATGAACGACTATCAAGACGCAGCAGTACGCAGTGTATCGATCTCAGTATGAGCACATCACGAACGCACGCACGTTCGCTCGCTAGTACCTGAGTGACAAAAAGCAC